>WNWK01002087.1:137500-230045 GCA_009830355.1 Cherax destructor
ATATTATGTTTGGTAACAGAGCAGGTGTAGCACAACTGAACATTATTGCTAAACATATTGAGGGCAAATTCCTGGGCCTACACCTCGACAGCAACCTGAAATTCAGCACCCATATCCAACACAAAAAAAAAAGTATCCAAAACGGTTGGGATCCTCTCTTAAGATACGTTACTACGTACCACAATCAGCCCTACTCACACTATACTATTCACTCATATATCCCTACCTCACCTATGCCATTTGTACTTGGGGATCAACAGCAGCAGCACACCTAAAGCCAATAATAACCCAACAAAAAGCCGCAGTAAGAATTATCACGCAATCCAACACTAGTCAACTTACTCACTGTTCAGAGCATCCACACTTACTACTGTGCAACCTACATTTACAGAACCATAAATTCCAATATTAACCCTGAACTAAAAAACTTTCAGGACAGGACAGGACCCACAAGCACATTACCAGACACAAAAATCTCTATGACATTCTCCGTGTCCGGCTAATCTGGAACTCCCTGCTTGATAACTCTAGAACTGCAGACTCAACAACCCTTTCAAAACTACCGTTAAAAAACAATCTTATCTCCCTGACACACCCCGCCGCCAGCTAATTACATGAAAACCACACATGCACACATGAAAACCACACATGCATAAATGAAAAAAACACATGCACACATGAAAACCACACATGCATACATGAAAACCACACATGGAAAACAAAATACTTACTCTCGATATCTGTGATAAGATAAGATTTTCTTCGGATTTTTAACCCTGGAGAGTTAGCCACCCAAGATAACCCAAGAAAGTCAGTGCGTCATCGAGGACTGTCTGTCTTATTTCCATTGGGGTCCTTAATCTTGTCCCCCAGGATGCGACCCACACCAGTCGACTAACACCCAAGTACGTACCTATTTGCTGCTAGGTGAACATGACAACAGGTGTAAGGAAACACGTCGAAATGTTCCCACCCACCGGGAATCGAACCCGGGCCCTCCGTGTGTGAAGCGAGAGCTCTAACCACCGAGCCACCGGTCAATGAAATTGCAAATATCGAACTAAAGCTGAAGGAATCTTACATCCAGTATTGGGCCCCTGCTTAGGCGAGATAGGACATACACAGATGACAACCAAGAAATGAGTGAGATATTTAAGTCCCAATACGACTCAGTGTTCAGTGAGCTGCTGCCCAGACTAAGGGTCGACAATCCAAATGAATTCTTTATGAATGAAACCCAAAATTTGGTCATCTTAAAAATCTCGGATATTACCTGGAGAGGGCACCAAGGGTCAACGCCCCGCGGCCTGGTCTGTGACCAGGCCTCATGGTGGATCAGGGCCTGATCAACCAGGCTGTTACTGTTGGCCGCACGCAAACCGACGTACTAACCACAGCACGGCTGGTCAGGCACTGACTTTAGGTGCTTGTCCAGTGCCTTCTTGAAGACAGCCAGGGGTCTATTGGTAATCCCCCTTATGTATGCTGGGAGGCAGTTGAACAGTCTTGGGTCCCTGACACTTACTCTGTTGTCTCTTATCGTGCTAGTGGCACTCCTGCCCTGCTTTTCATTGGGGGGATGCTGCATCGTCTGCCGAGTCTTTTGCTTTCATAGGGAGTGATTTTCGTGTGCAAGTTTGGTACTAATCCCTCTAGGATTTTCCAAGTATATATGATCATGGATATCTCCCACCTGCATTCTAGGGAGCACAGGTTTAGAAACTTCAAGCGTTCCCAATAATTTAGGTGTTTTATCGCAGTTATTTGTGCCGTGAAGGTTCTCTACATTTTCAAGGTCAGCAATTTCATCTGCCTTGAAAGGTGCCGTTAATGTGCAGCAATATTACAACCTAGATAGAACAATCGACATGAAGAGTGTCATCATGGGCTTGGCATCCCTGGTTTTGAAGGTTCTCATTATCCATCCTGTCATTTTTCTACCAGATTTCTACCAGATTTTTCTAGCAGATATGATTGATACAATGTTATGGTCTTTAAAGGTGAGATCTTCCGACATGATCACTCCCAGGTCTTTTACATTAGTTTTTCGTTCAAGACTTTGAAAAGGCAATAAATGACATGCCCATGCACTCTGCCCCAGGCCCAGACTTATGGAACTCCGTGTTCATCAAGAATTGCAAGAAGCCCCTGTTGTGTGCCTTCAGCATTTTATGGAGAGGGAGCATGGCCACAGGGATCATAACACTCACACTAAAAACAACAGAAATAGCCCAACTCCACAAAGGTGGCAGTAAAGCAATTGCGAAGAACTACACACCGATAGCACTAACATCCCATATCATAAAAATCTTTGAAAGGGTTCTAAGAAGCAAGATCGCTAACCACCTAGATACTCATCAATTACACAACCCAGGGCAACACGGGTTTAGAGCAGGTCGCTCCTGCCTGTCACAGCTACTGGACCACTATGACAAGGTCCTGGATGCTGTTGAGGATAAACAAAATACAGATGTAGTATACACAGACTTTGCAAAAGCTTTCGACAAGTGTGACCATGGTGTAATAGCACACAAAATGCGTCATAAAGAAATAACAGGAAAAGTTGGTAGATGGATCTATAACTTCCTGACAAATAGAACACAAAGAGTAATAGTAAACAGAGTAAAGTTTCAGGCAGCCACGGTGAAAAGCTCTGTTCCACAAGGCACAGTACTCACTCCCATTCTATTTGTCATCCTCATTTCTGACATAGAGATGTAAGCCATAGCTCCGTGTCTTCCTTTGCGGATGACACCCGGATTGCCATGGCAGTGACCTCCATCGAAGACACCACAAGACTCCAAGCGGACATCAACCAAATCTTCAAATGGGCCACTCAATATGAAGTTCAACGAGGAGAAATTTCAACTACTCAGATATGGAAAACTTGAGGAAATTAAAAATGTATTTGGGTATACGACAAATTCTAATCATACAATAGAGCGAAAAAAAATGTAAATGACCTGGGAGTGATAATGTCAGAGGATCTCGCCTTCAAAGACCACAACAATCTATCTACCTCATCTGCTAGGAAAATGATAGGATGGATAATGAGAACCTTCAAAACTAGGGACGCCAAGCCCATGATGATTCTCTTCAAATTGCTTTTTCTCTCTAGGCTGGAATACTGCTGTACACTAACGGCCCCCTTCAAGGCTGGAAACATTGCAGACATGGAGAGTGTACAAAGAACTTTCACGGCACACATAAGTACGATAAGGCACCTAAATTACTGGGAACGGTTGAAGGTCCTTGATCTATATTCCCTGGAACGCAGGCGAGAGAGATACATAATATACACTTGGAAGGTTCTGGAGGGATTGGTACCAAACCTGCACACGAAAATCACTCCCTATGAAAGTAAAAGACTCGGCAGGAGATGCAACATTTCCCCGATGACAAGCAGGGGCGCCACGAGTACATTGAGTGACAACACAATAAGTGTCTAGGGCCCAAGACTGTTCAACTGCCTCCCAGCATACATAAGGGGGATTACCAATAGACCTCTGGCTGTCTTCAAGAAGGCACTGGACAGGCATCTAAAGTCAGTACCTGACCAACCGGGCTTTGGTTCGTACGTCAGTTTGCGTGCGGCCAGCAGTAACAGCCTGGTTGATCAGACCCTGATCCACCGTGAGGCTTGGTCTCAGACCGAGCCGCGGGAGCGTTTACCCCCGAAACCCTCTCCAAGTAAACTCCAGGTAATCACAGACTGAGAACATAGGAAAAAAGATGAAAAAAGAAACGAAGTCATGTGACGTTGCATTACCTGGAGTTTACCTGGAGAGAATTCCAGGGGTCAACGCCCCTGCGGCCCGGTCTGGGACCAGGAAACCTGTTGGACCAGAGCCTGATCAACCAGGCTGTTACTGCTGGCCGCACGCAGTCCAACGTACGAACCACAGCCTGGCTGGTCAGGTACCGACTTTAGGTGCCTGTCCAGTGCCTGCTTGAAGACAGCCAGGGGTTTGTTGGTAATCCCCCTGATGTATGCTGGGAGGCAGTTGAACAATCTTGGGCCCCTGACACTTATTGGGTTGTCCCTCAACGTGCTAGTGGCACCCCTGCTCTTCATTGGGGGGATGTTACATCGCCTGCCGAATCTTTTGTTTTCGTAGGGAGTGATTTTTGTGTGCAAGTTTGGTACTAAGCCCTCGAGAATTTTCCGTGTGTATATAATAAAGTATCTCTACCGCCTGCGTTCTAGAGAGTACAGGTTTAGGAACTTCAAGCATTCCCAGTAATTGAGGTGGTTTATCGCAGTTATGCGTGCCGTGAAGGTTCTCTGCACATTTTCAAGGTCAGCAATTTCACCCGCCTTGAAAGGTGCAGTTAGTGTGCAGCAATATTCCAGCCTAGATAGAACAAGCGATCTGTAAAGTGTCAACATGGGCTTGGCATCCCTGGTTTTGAAGGTTTTCATTATCCATCCTGTCATTTTTCGAGCAGATGCAATTGCTACTTTGTTATGGTCCTTAAAGGTGAGATCCTCTGATATGATCACTCCCAGGTCTTTGGCATTAGTTTTTCGCTCTATTGTGTGGTTGGAATTAGTTTTGTACTCCGATGAGATTTTAATTTCTTCACGTTTTCCGTATCTGAGTAATTGAAATTTCTCATCATTGAACTTCATATTGTTTTCTGCAGCCCATTTAAAGATTTGGTTTATGTCTGCTTGGAGTCTTGCAGTGTCTTCAACGGTGGACACTGTCATACAGATTCGGGTGTCATCTGCAAAGGAAGACACAGCACTGTGGCTTATATCCCTGTCAATGTCCGATATGAGGATGAGGAATAGGATGGGAGAAAGTACTGTGCCATGTGGAACACAGCTTTTCACAGTAGCTGCCTCAGACTTTACTCTGTTGACTACTACTCTTTGTGTTCTACATGTTAGGAAATTATAGATCCATCTACCAACCTTTCCTGTTATTCCTTTATCACGCATTTTGTGTGCTATTACACCATGGTCACACCTGTCAAAGGCTTTTGCAAAATCTGTGTATATAACATCTGCATTCTGTTTATCTTCTACAGCATCCAGGACCTTGTCGTAGTGGTCCAGTAGTTGGGACAGACAGGAGCGGCCTGCTCTAAACCCATGCTGTCCTGCTTTGTGCAATTTATGGGTATCTAGATGGGTGGCGATCTTGCTTCTTAGAACCCTTTCAAAGATTTTTATGATATGGGACGTTAGCGCTATTGGTCTGTAGTTCTTTCCTATTGCTTTACTGCTCCCTTTGTGGAGTGGGGCTATGTCTGTTGTTTTTAGTAACTGCGGGACGATCCCAGTGTCCATGCTCCCTCTCCATAGGATGTTAAAAGCATGTGATAGGGGCTTCTTGCAGTTCTTGATGAACACGGAGTTCCATGAGTCTGGGCCTGGAGCGGAGTGCATGGGCATGTCATTTATTGATAATAGTTTTGTATTTGTTAACTGTCTCATTCCTAAATAATTTAGATTATGAAAAAGGTATGGCCACGGAGCTATGCCTGAGGTACCTTATTAGTTATATTTAGCCGCTTGGGTAATAATAATAAAATAATCTTCAATACTGCACTAGGATTTGGTTGTTGCAGAAAAACTGACACATTGCCTAGGTCAGTATGATTAAATTGTAACAATTAAAGTGCATAACTGTCACTAGGGGCATTGATGCTGGTGAGTTCTTGATCCAAGCAACTGTTCCTATCTTCACCTTCCTTGGATCAAATCTAATTGCCTCCCATTCCCCAGGCCTAGTATGACCCATACAGGTTTTGTGGGTCGCATCCTGGGGGACAAGATTGAGGACCCCAATGGAAATAAGACAGACAGTCCTCGATGACGCACTGACTTTCTTGGGTTATCCTGGGTGGCTAACCCTCCGGGGTTAAAAATCCGAAGAAATCTTATCTTATCAATAATACATTTCATTTCCATTTTGTGAGTCAATTCTTAAATGTTTCACCCACGGTATTGCAATTTATTCCTAGCCAATAAAAAGTATTCTCTGCATATTTTATGGGAACCTTTCTTTTATTGGAAAGAATCAGGTTAAATAAAGTCTGATTAACTAAGTTTACCAACATGGTATCTACGTCAGCACTTGAAAATAATACATTCCTACAGAGGCAAAAATGCGCCACCTACCTGAGGGGATCATCATCCAGGTGAGGGTTGTAGGTGAACGTATGATGACCATTTCTGAAGAAGGAGATGTCAAGTTCTCGAGCCAGCATTTTCATTGGCTTCTCCAAATAATAAGGGACATGGTAAATATTCAACTGTCCCCGAAAATCAAGTTGGGACGTTTTCTTTAATACCTTCATCAGATGGTCAACTTCGTCTTCCCGGCAGCTGAGGCCAACATCAGATGGAGAGTTCTGAAGGAGAAACTTTTACTAAGTGGCTCATAGCTCACAGTCAAAGATCCTAGGTCTGATCATGTGAAAGAGTAACTGAGCATGTTTCCATACAACTGATGCCCCTGTTTACTCACTCATCTATCCCTACCTCACATATGCCATTTGTGCATGGGGATCAACAGCAATTACCCACCTAAAGCCAATAATAACCCAACAAAAAGCGGCAGTAAGAATTATCACGCAATGCAACGCTAGGCAGCACCCCCCCCCCCACTCTTCAAAGACCTAAACCTACTCACTGTCCAGAACATCCATACTTACTACTCTGCTATCTACATTTATAGAACCATTAATTCCAACTTTAACCCTGAGCTAAAACACTTTCTTGACAGTTGTGACAGGACCCATAGACATAATACCAGACATAAACATCTCTTTGACATTCTCCGTGTCCGACTAAATCTATACAAAAATTCAATGCGCATAAAAGGGCCTAAAATCTGGAACTCCCTGCCTGAAAACTCTAGAACTGCAGACACAACCTCCATTTTCAAAAGCACCGTTAAAAAACATCTTATCTCACTTACGCACCCAACCGGTAGCTAACCACATGAAAACTACTTTATCTTGCACATATCCACAGCAAAATACACTTATTGATATCTGTGATTCCCCTTAATTTGCACAGTACTAACCAAAATTCTAATACAACTATTGCTTCATAATTCTTAAGCTAGTCATAAGTTTGCCTAAGACACTCCAATATAGAAACTATATTATAACAATACATCACCTTTATCATTAATATATAAACTAATTGCTAACTTCTTAAACTAATTGTTAAATTCTTAAATGTTTAAATTCCAGTACCTCAATTTTGTAGACCTAGTTAATCACTACAATTTACCTAACCTTACTATCTGTATAATCATTATGTCACTATTGAGTAAGACCTATCATAAGACTGCCTGAAAAGCCATGCATACCTAGGCATATTATTGGCCATTTTGTAATATCTACTTCATAAAATGTATAATTATAAGTACACCCCACCTTGTATATTACTTGAAATAAAGAATTTGAATTTGAATTGAATTTGAGTAAATGGGTACCTGGGAGTTAGCTGACTCGTAGATGAGGCTTGGCGCTGATTGAGCTGAGATAGGATAGCAGCTCTTTGCCTGTAAATGAACTGAGATAGGACAACAGCCTGTAAGTGAGCTGAAACAGGATAACTTTTATCCTGTTAAATTAGACACATATGCAACACTTGGGTATCTTTATTGAGGAAACGTTTCGCCACACAGTGGCTTCATCAGTCCAATACAAAGAAGAAAGTAGTAATAAAAGGAGGAGTTTGAGGTAATCAGTCCCTCGGCCTGGAGTCGATGTGTTCAGTCCATCAATCTTGAAGTAAATACAACATAAGGCAAATAGAAGTTGCTTATATACTGTAGACAGGTGAGATGAAGCAGGAGGAGGCGGGGTCATAGTGGTATCAACCACTAGTCGAAGTAAGTCCTTGTCCAAAGGTTTGGACAAATGTTGAAGAATCCCTTTGTATCAAGATCCCAAGCTGTTGCTGTGTCAGACAGGATGTAGATGAATGGTTCAGAGAACCGACAAGTTGTTAAATTAGACACATATGCAACACTTGGGTATCTTTATTGAGGAAACGTTTCGCCACACAGTGGCTTCATCAGTCCAATACAAAGAAGAAAGTATATAAGCAACTTCTATTTGCCTTATGTTGTATTTACTTCAAGATTGATGGACTGAACACATCGACTCCAGGCCGAGGGACTGATTACCTCAAACTCCTCCTTTTATTACTACTTTCTTTTTCTTTGTATTGGACTGATGAAGCCACTGTGTGGCGAAACGTTTCCTCAATAAAGATACCCAAGTGTTGCATATGTGTCTAATTTAACAACTTGTCGGTTCTCTGAACCATTCATCTACAACTTTTATCCTGTAAATTCAACGTTATAAATAAAATAATATGGGTAAATATTAAGAGATGATTGCTAATGTTATGAATGAAAAGAAGTTGGATGTCCTAGCTCTAAGCAAAACAAAGCTGAAGGGGGTAGGTGAGTTTTAGTGAATGACACGGACACCCCGGGTCATATCCCAGACTTACAAATGGCTCATACACTGAAGTCCACAAAAATACCCCGTAACATTTGCGAATAATATTGTGTATCAACTATCTACAACGGCAAATTAACTCACCAATAATGATGAGGTGTGATGTGTCCTACGCTCAATACCTCTGGGAAGGCGAACGTCTCGGTGATGTTCCGTTCACCTTCGTCCCTTGAACTTCCAACTCATGTTCCAACAGAAAGATTGGCCAATTATGCTGCTTGGAACGGTCGTCTCGTCCGGAGGGTACCTCAGGATACAAGTCGTACCTCTTTATGTTTGAAGAAGCTCTATAATTTAAGTATGGATGACGACTAACAAGCTTACTCTCAATACTGACAAGACCTACTTCATACAGTTTGGAAACAAAGCCACAAATGCTCCACTTAACATAACGCTCAATGGTTCACCCATCACAAGACTCACAGATGGAAAATTCCTAGAAATCCACCTTGAAAGTAGCCTTAAATTCCAAACACACATACAAATTTCCAAGAAAATCTCAAAGACAGTAGGCATATTATCAAAGATACGCTATTGTGTGCCTCAATCAGCTCTCCTTGCACTATATCATTCACTTATCTACCCTTATCTCACCTATGGAATCTGTGCATGGGGATCAACAACACCTCAGACCACTCATCACCCAGCAAAAGGCTGCAGTCAGAATGATAACAAATTCTCACTCTAGACAGCATACTCCACCAATATTCAAAAGCCTAAAACTACTCACCATAAAGAACATTCACACTTATTCTTGTGCCTACTACATACATAAAACTCTACACTCTAATATAAACCCTCCACTCAAAATTCTCCTCACCAACTTTAATAGAACCCATGACCACAACACAAGACACAGATCACTTTTTGATATACTCCGAGTCCATATCAACCTATGTAAAAATTCTATGCACATAAAGGGCCCCAGAATCTGGAATTCATTACCAGTAAATACTAAGATAAACTTGTCTGAAAATCAATTTAAGGCTCTTCTCAAAAACCACCTACTCACCCTAAACTAAATACTCATACTGTAAACTACTTTCAAAAATGCTCAATATTATTTTCCTATAAGATAATTTTAATTTTTACTAATATGTTACTATTATGTAACCCCCTACTCACCCTAAACTAAATACTCATATTATAAATTACTTTCAAAAATGCTCAATGTTATTTTCCTTAAGATAATCTCAATTTTATATTACCATCCTCCTAAACACTTGTTACAATGTAATATCATCATATTGTAATTTTAACAATGTAATATCATCATATTGTACTAATCTAATTTACATTATTCCTTATGGAAATAAATTCGTTCAGTAATGGCACTTGAACAGCATTCTTGAACGAAAAAATGACGTAATCCGGGGGTCCACTGTAATTTGAAATCAAATATATAACTAGAAAAATCTCAATCAGTTTCTCTAATATTATGTACATAGTCTATAAGTCATTAGATTAAGCTGCCCCTAATGCCATGGCATGTCAGTGGCTCTTCTTGCACTTCAGTTTATGATTGTAACTACAAATATCTATGTAAAATTGCAATGAAATAAAACTTTACTTTACTTTACTAGTTCTTCAGTCCTTGTGAGTTTCTGCCAGTGTTCTGCTAAACTTGGATGACACGTGTTACCTCTATGAGATCTGGTATGTTGTCAGTAGTATCATACTTGTGTAGTATGGCTTTGTACCAGCTATATTTATATTTAAGATCCCTAGCATAGCTACCTATGACGTCATGAATCCTGCGCATGTGTGTGCTCTGGGAGAAGCATCTTCCTCTCACGTCCATAGGCCTAGGTGGAGCAGGTACAGATGGGCTATCCTTCCTCACTTACTCAATATATCGTTACCATCCTACAATAATTTTCCTACGACCAACCTTTATCTCCAAGAACCCCATACGACAATGTAACTGATTGCTAGCGTCGTCTTATTCAAATTCAAAACACTAGCTATTTTATATAATTCTACTAATTTACCTAATCCTACTTACATTGGGTCTCTAAACTATGTTATTATCTCCTAAGATTATTATTTCTATGTATAATTGCTTAAATCTGTCTAATATGATAAATATGTTATACAAGGAATATGTTAAGGGTTTCTTAAGCTTACACTATAAACGTTTCTGTGGAATAATTTCCATTAACTAACTCCCGCCGGCAAAGGCATACGCGAAGTATAATAATATTTTATTTCATTGCAAGTTTACGTCAAGATTTTGTAATTACAATAATGAATTGCAGTGCAAAGAGAGCCACTATCATGCCATGGCATTATGGGCAGACTAAATATAATGGCTTATAGACTACTTAATACTAGAGAAATTGATCAAGTTTGTTATAGTTAAACATTTGTTTTTACTTATAGCAGACAGTAAGTTTACTCAAATTACATTGGGACAAGGTGAAAGTATTTTGTAGGTTGGCAATAGCAATAGTAAATATTGAAATTATATTATGGGAAAATAACATTGAGCGTTTTTGAAAGTAGCTTAAAGTATGAGAATGCTTCAATTTGGTGTGAGGTAGTATTGTTTTGGGCAGGTATTTATACTATAATGTAGTATTTATTTATGAATGAACTTTGGGTATCTAGCTTTGAAGTTTTAAGATTTAGGTAATTGGGAGATTTTTTGGTTGAATCGAGTATTTAGTCTAGGGCGAGTAATGTACTCTGTTAAGGTTCCATCAAACGTTTGTAAATTCAACTGAGGCAACCTTGGTAACATATTGGCGGTACTGTGGCTTCGTGTAACATTATTAGCTGCCCCCTCTGTACCAGCCTTCAAAGTTTTTAATTTATCCTTGTACTCATTCACCTCCTCATGATAATCCTCATCATTTTTAAAGAATTTATCCTGAGCGTGCTTAAGACTATCATGGGGTTCATCCTCAATAGGGATGTATCGGATGTGAAAAATTTAGATATCCGGTATGCGGATGTGTATACGGATGTCTTACTTACTTATTTTGCGGATGCGGATGCGGATATCTGCTTACAGTAAAATGCGGATGCGGATATCTGTTTACAGTAAAATACGGATGCGGATGCGGATGCGGATATCTGCTTACAGTAAAATGCGGATGCGGATTACGGATGTCACATCTTGACATCCGGGCGGATGCGGATGCGGATGCGGATTTTACAGGACAGTCATAAAACACCTGATTTTTGTTTTTTTACCACATGGCAAATACTTTCATTACATAATACTTTTAATACATAATACTTTTAATACATAATACTTTTATTACATAATCAAATGACATTTGCTTAATACTTAAAGTTTATGATTGGAAGGTTTTTCTTCAAGAATAACAGTTTCTCTGCATTTTCTGCCAGAAGTCGTTTTCGTTTGTTGGGCTTTATCAAGTCACAAACACATCTTATATCTGTTTGTGACTGAGATCTGTTTGTCACAAACAGATCTCAGTCCAATACAAAGGAGAATGGGTTTGATTGGTGTCGTGGGTGCGGGAGTGAATTCTTGGGTAGCTTTGGGTAGTGGTGATTTTGATAAGGATCTGCCTTGCATGGGCCAGTAGGCCTTCTGCAAGGAACACTGCAGCAGGCCTGTTGGCCCATACTAGGTAAGTCCTTCACAATCCATCCCACTAACAATATTTTCCCACTCAAATCCAACCCCTCACTCATGTGTTTATCCAACCTAATATGTTTATCAAACGCTATTTACATCCCTATATTAATTCCTGTTTTCCATTTATACACCTCCACAGTGTTACTGTGTGTGTGCCTCTCACACATATGTAGATGAATGGTTCAGAGAACCGACATGTTGATAAATTAAACACAGATGCAACACTTGGGTATCTTTATTGAGGAAACGTTTCGCCACACAGTGGCTTCATCAGTACATACAATGGAGAATGATGTAATCAGTCCCTTAACCTTAACTCAATGTTGTCAGTCCATCAATCTTGATAATAATACAACATATGTGTGAAGAAGTGACTTATATACCGTAGACAGGAGAGGTGCAGCAGTAGTAGGAGGTGTCACATTTGACCAATGTGGAAGTAGGTGGTGGCCAAGGGTTAGGCAAGTGAAGAATTCCCTGTATTAAGATACCAAGATGTTGGTGTGTCAGACAGTAACTCCAGGCTGAGGGACTGATTACCTCAAACTACTGTTCTTCACGATTCTCCTTTGTATGGACTGATGAAGCCACTGTGTGGCGAAACGTTTCCTCAATAAAGATACATAAGAACATAAGAACGGAGGAACACTGCAACAGGCCTGCTGGCCCATGCTAGGCAGGTCCTTCACAATCCATCCCACTAACAAAATATTTGCTCAACCTAATTTTCAATGCATATGTGTCTAATAAACACATAAGCAGTATAATTTATAATTTATTTCCATTGCATATGTGTCTAATTTATCAGCCTTGTAGGGTTATTGAAGCTAGCACCTTGGGTAGTTTTAAATTTAGGTTGAATAAATTCATGAGTGAGAGGGGTTGGTTTTGAGTGGGACTCGCACGTGAGTAAATAAAATTATCAAAGCTTATTTCTTGGATAGAATTGAAAATTTGGTTGGGCAGCATACATCAGGGGGATTACCAACAAACCCCTGGCTGTCTTCAAGCAGGCACTGAACAGGCACCTAAAGTAGGTACCTAACCAGCCAGACTGCGTGCGGCCAGCAGTAACAGCCTGGTTGATCAGGCTCTGGTCCAACATGAGGCCTGGTCACAGACCGGGCCGCAGGGGCGTTGACCCCTGGAATTCTCTCCAGGTAAACTCCAGGTTAGTGGGGTGGATTGTGAAGGACCTGCCTAGTATGGGCCAACAGGCCTGTTGCAGTGTTCCTTCTTTCTTATGTTCTCCTCTCTCTCTCTCTCTCTCTCTCTCTCTCTCTCTCTCTCTCTGCACAGGTCATTAAGTTATAATATTTGAAACTGCAATGTTAATTTGTAAATCATAAGAACAAGTTTGTGGGAAACAAACATGCAAGCTCTGTAATTTAGGTTATAATATCCGCCACATCCGCTTTGTTAGGCCCGGATGCGGATGCAGATGCGGATATTTATTTAATAGTGATTACGGATGCGGACGCGGATGCGGATGTCTCATTTAGGAAAAATACGGATGCGGATGCGGATGTAAGAATTTATGCGGATGCTCCGGGGATGCGGATGCGGATACGGATATCCGATACATCCCTAATCCTCAATATCCTATTGCTTATATACTGAGAATGCTCGCTCGTAAGCCTCCCATGTTTCTCTTAAAAGCTTCAAGCAGTCTTGCAAATCATCGCAATCTACGTTACTTTGTTGACTCGCAGCCTTACATCTGTTACGTGTTCTGTTCAAATGTCCTTTATATGCAGACACTGATCGCTTTAATTGTGCTAACACTGAAACGGACCCTGTTTGATTCTCATCTACCATTGTAGTTTAGTTAAGAGTGCGGCACTTTAATTGGCCCACCCCACAACACAATGCGAAATTTAGGTGAGAACAAATGCGTCTCGACGCTCTTCAATAAGCTTAACGATTTTCCTTATCATATGTTGGATAGACTCTGAATTGAAATGCACCTCGTCAGCTTTTAAGCCTAACTGAAATGGTTTAGGATTTAGGCTAGCCGTTGGTATAAATAGCAATCCCTGCATTAACATGAGACTATGATAATAAATTCAGCCCAAATTCAGTCTTGGCAGATTTATAATTCACTAGGTTAAATGCAAATAAATTCAATAATCTAGCATATGCATCAACGACCAACCTTTATCTCCAAGAACCCCATACGACAATGTAACTGATTGCTAGTCTCGTCTTATTCAAATTCAAAACACTAGCTATTTTATCTAATTCTAATAATTTACCTAATCCTACTTACATTAGGTGTCTAAACTATGTTATCTCCTAAGATTATTATTTCTATGTATAATTGCCTAAATCTGTCTAATATGACGAATATTTTATACAAGGAATATGTTAAGGGTTCCTTAAGCTTACACTATAAACGTTTCCGTGGAATAATTTCCACACTTACCGATGACACTAAAATAGGTAGTCAAATCAAATTTGATGACACAAGAGAACTACAGAATGAGCAAGATATGTTCATCCTGGGGTCAGAGAAATAGCATGTTGTTTAGTGTATACAACTGTAAGGTTATAATCCTGGGAAAAAGGTTGTGAAAACAAATTAGGGATTCTGAATAACAGTAATTTAAAGCTAAGACAATAGTCCATAAGTATTTGCAGTAAAACAAGTAAAATTTTTGACTTATATTAAGAAGCATAAACACTAGAAGTCTTCACGTTATGTAAATGGTTTAAAAAACCGACAAGTTTAAGAGCGAGACACTTGTGCAACATCTGGGAATCTTTATTGTGTCTTATTCTTCAACTCCTGAGGTTATATTTCAACTTTATTTATCCTTCGTAAGGCCTCACTAAAATTATGCTGCTCAGTTTTAGTCTTCGTATTACAGAATGGACATAAATTATGCTGCTCAGTTTTAGTCTTCGTATTACAGAATGGACATAAATTCACTGGATAACGTACAGAGAAGGATGACGATGTTGATCCCGTGTATCAGAAATATTTCTTATGAAGATAGGCTGAAGGCACTGAATTTGAGCTCTCTGGAAAGGCGTAGCATTAAAGGGGATTGAAGTGTGTAAATGGAAAACAGGGATCAATAAAAAGGATACAAATAACGTGCTGAAAATATCCAACCAAGACAGGACTCGCAGCAATAAAGATAAGATAAGATTTCTTCGGATTTTTAACCCCGGAGGGTTAGCCACCCAGGATAACCCAAGAAAGTCAGTGCATCATCGAGGACTGTCTGTCTTATTTCCATTGGGGCCCTCAATCTTGTCCCCCAGGATGCGACCCACACCAGTCGACTAACACCCAGGTACCTATTTGCTGCTAGGTGAATATGACAACAGGTGTAAGGAAACACGTCGAAATGTTTCCACCAGCCGGGAATCGAACCCGGGCCCTCCGTGTGTGAAGCGAGAGCTTTAAAACAAATTAAGATTTAGAAGGGTTGTTGGGAAGCACTGATTTGGGAACAGAATTGTGGATGGGTGATACAAATTCTGATGTTGCGTCACTGAAACGAGAACTTTAGGTAGCTTTAAAAATAGGTTGGACATACACATGAGTGATTTAGCAGTGTTTACCTGGAGTTTACCTGGAGAGAATTCCAGGGGTCAACGCCCCTGCGGCCCGGTCTGTGACCAGGCCTCATGTTGGACCAGAGCCTGATCAACCAGGCTGTTACTGCTGTAGTGTAGTACTAAACCCCCTAAGACAAAAACCCCGAGGACAAAAAAAACCCGAGGACAAAAACCCCGAGGACAAAATTCCCCGAGGACAAAAAACCCCGAGGACAAAACCCTCGAGAACAAAAAAAAAAAAAACTGGACAAAACCAACGAGGACAAAATCCCAAGACTAAATCCCCTGAGGACATACAACATACACTTGCATTATAAATTTATAGGCCACTGTTTTACAGAACAAAATTATGTGCACAATCATGAAAATGAGCATAATAAATAGAACATCATACCGTAGCTTCGAAAAATAAAACAAACACAATATTGAGAACCTCTTTGTCGGGACACCACGAGTTAGTCGTACCTAGCACGGGCCAGTAGGCCTACTGTAGTGTTCCTCCGTTCTTATAATTCTTCTCTTCCCTGCATAAGGATAATAGTTAATTTATCTAACTTCAGTATGGTAATTTTTAAATTTGTATTAAAAGTAGCCTACAACTTACCTTCAATTACAAAATTGTGTAATACAAAATATGAACCCTTGAAAGGAGGCTCCTTGACGCTGGTGAAGGGCTCTTGATCTAGAGAATTGGATCTGTGCTCCAAGATGTCAATAGTAGGTAAAGAAGACACAAATATAAAGAAGACCTTTATTTGTACGTTTTACACGAGCAGATATGAGAGACAATGGGTTAGAACGTAGTCTACAGGGAGTGAGGCCACATGCTTGGCGTCACTTTCTTGTGTCAGGCTATTCAGTCGCAAATGGAGTACTGCGGGACAGCTACTAGCCCTTGCTCGGTTTATTAAGTTTTCGCTATGCACTTTGAAAACATATGAAGTAAACATTCCATTGTTTTGTTTGTCGGTGTTGATGTTTTTGGCAGAGCAAAAAACAAATAAAGAGTCCAACCAAAAAGAGCCTAATGTAACCTAACTTAGATCTGGGGTCTTTTTTGCACTGTTCCACCTCAGGTGTGCTGTATTTTGTACTCTACGTGAGGAACAGTAACAAACGCACCATCCTTGTCATTGGCACCAATATCAAGCATCAGGGTACGACTTAACGGTGCTTGGCACTCCTCGCCCAGCTCCTCCAGAATCTCGGCCACGCTGAAAAAGTTGGCTAATGTAACTGACAACATAAGAGCACGAGGATTTTCACATGACATGCTTTCGTTGACTAGAAGAGAATGAGTGATATGAGAGTAATGATAAAATGAGATCGGCAGATTACTCCACACCACACATCACCAAAAAGGTAAACTTAGCAAAAGGCCGCCTCAGTCAGCTATACAAGTTTAATCAGGCCCTCTTTCATATATTGCAGGACACCGCCTCAGGACCAGATCAGCCAACCACCAGCTCCAGCAAGCCTCTTGCAACCAACCCGAACAACTTACCTCCTGCGCAAAAAAAAAAAAAGGCAATAGCAAATCTGTACCTACTGCCAATTCACTGTCATGCATGAATGCAACTTGTATACATGTGTACTTGTATACGTGTATTACATGTGTGCCTCATCATATGAATATCATGAATAACACAATACACACACACACCTTTATTAACATGTGCCAAAGTGGTTGAGCCACCTACCTTTATTACCCCTCTCCTCACCCCCACTTAGCCCTTTTTCCATAATCCATCCTCACTTATCCGTCTTCTTCTTCCCCAACTTACCAAACCTCAGGTTAAAGAGCCTCGAGAGTCGAACTCATTTTAGATGACGCTGCGTGAACGCTAAAATCAAATCTAACTTTTTTATTGCTTTGCAAAGCAAAAGTCGAAAATTAGGCTACTGTAGGTTAGACTGCTAAAATTTGCTTAAGGTTCTAGGTTATTTTTGTTGCAAAATAAGAAACTTAGCATACAAAAAAAAATAAAACCTTAGTTAACTTTTCCTTGAGAAGAAATGAAAAGGGACTGCTAATCTTTAAGTGATGTGCAAAATACAAAAAAAAAGGAACAAGCCCCAATAGCGACCACCACCACCGGAGAGGGCCCAAAACCCTTACGTCTGGCCAAGTCTCCTGGACCTGTCGGAGTGGTTGAAGAGGTTGGAGTAGAGGGTGAGGTTCCCGTGCGCCACGAGGGTGACCGTCAGTGAGTGCTTGGTCCAGAAGAGGTCAAGAAATTGTTGAATTGTCATGTCCCCCTCCACCTCGAACCTATCCCACGTGGTCCATTTCGCTCCATTATACTGAGGACAAGATTGAAAATATAATAATAGGTACATACGTAATGCAGAATAACAAATCCCTACTGCTATCTTCTGTGAAGTATTACCTGCAGTCTACCTACCTTTGCTTCTAACAATACACGGATATCTAGCGATCATCTGGTATCTAGCGATACCCTGGTACCTATTAATACCCTGGTATCTATATATCCTGCTATCTAGCGATACTCTAGTATCTAGTAACATCCTGGTATCTAGCTATTCTCTCTATAAACTACTTTTGATAAATAATTAAGGATGCAATTATTAATATGCATAAATTTGTTGCTAATATAAGAATTCTAAAGCAATGATATATTATTTTTTATTTGCAATACGTGTTCACATTCTAAGATATAATATTTTAGTACAATAGTTCTTAACCAGGATACTTGTAATTATACATAAATAACCCGCACATAGGAGAGGGGAGCTAAGACGACGTTTCGGTCCTACTTGGACCAGTTACAGTCACACTAACAAAAAGGAGAGAAGGAGGGAGTATATATAGGCCAACAGACAGAGACGGGACAAGAGAGGTAGTATGAAAGTAGGAAAAAGGTTATTTGTGTATTGTTCCAGTCACGATATTGCGCCTTTTTTTTTTTATTTATACCTGTAATTCCTGAGGAGTATGAATAAGCAAAGATAGGGGTACCAGACTGTACACTTCCAGCCATGGAACAGCGATGAATATGATCAATGCCAGAGAAAAAGCTGTCAGGTTTCACCCAAAAACGTCCAGCTTGGATAAACCACATTCAGGATGGATTTTTTCTAATTTTCCTTCACATGATGATGCTGGTGTGGAAAAAAGAACAACACCATTTGCAGGAACTGATTCTGTATTTTAGAGGTTATTTTCACCACGGAGAGGTGCCCCGTGGCCTGGTGGCTGAAGCTGTCTCTTCACACGGTTAGGGTCTGGGTTCGATTCCCGGCGAAGGTAGAAACATTGGGCGTGTTTCTTTACACCGGTTGTCAGTGTTCCCCATCAGTAAAATGGGTACCTGGGAGTTAGTCGACTGGTGTGGGCCGCATCCTGGGACAAAACTGACCTAATTTGCCCATTGATGTCAGCTAGGCCTATATACCTTGTACATGTACTTGTAAAAATAAAGATATTATTATTATTATTACAAAGATGAATACTGGAACCCATTTATTTTTAATCTGCATTGCACAGATAATAGTGATATAATGAACTGAAAGTTAATGAAGGAATCCGAATAGAATTCGAATCAATGATGGTAGAAAAAAATGTCATGCTATATTAAAAAAACTTGAGTGGTGTGTTTATAGGATGTTACCTCGTACTCTGGCGGAGGATCAGGTTGAGAGAGGATGAAGCAGGGAAAGGCCATATTGAAGGACATGTTCCTATAGAAACGGATGTGTTTATGTCCCTGAGCGACTTTGAGCAGCTCCAGTGAAACCAGACCTGCCACTAGCGCCGTGGAGGTGGCAATTGCTGGGACTATTTTTGCAGCAATCTTCTTGCTTTTGTGTTTGTCCGCGGGATCAATCTCGTAGTTTTCCGCCCTCAGGTTTGACGCTGCCACGACAAAGTCCATGTGGAAATTGGTGTTGTCATCTTTTTCGAAAGTCAGCGGAGTAATCTTGAGATGCTGGAAGTGCTCCTTAGGTGCTATAGCGTCTTGAAGATTGGAGATATAGACCTTCTGGAAGAAATCACTCTCAATACTGGCTTCGGCATCCTCATCATTGGGTTCGCTTCTGACTTGAGGAAGGTATTCAGGTATATTAACTGCCGCTGCCAATTGAGAAATACGTAGGCGATCCTTGCACTGAGGAATCCCATACACCTGGGCCCTAAGATTTGCCGCCGACACCACATAATCCAAATGAAGAGGATTTTCGGCATCGTACTTCAGTGGATGGGGGCACCGTTTGGATCCTGACCAGAAATTACTCCCAGTGCTTGTCACGTAGTTTGGTGGAAAGTATTCCAGCAGCTGTACAATCTGATTGCGGAAATTGGTCTCCCAGTGCCTGCGTGCCCAGGCTATACAGTCAGAGAAGCTATGTGGCGCATCATCTTCCAGCGAAGATTTTAAGTTCCTTAGAATACCTTGGTAGTCATAATCGGACAGCTTACTGGATCGCTTCAGAAAATCGTTATCCTCCAGATACTGTCTGGCTATCTTAGGTGAATGATGGAACTCTCCCTCAAATATATCTCTGGCCCACTGGAGTGTGTGCTCGATGCAATTCGGGAAGCTTCTTAGTGTACACAGAGGAATATCTCCGTCCCTTGAGCTCAGATGAGCCGGAAAACGGTCTGTGAGGTGAGGAAGCACCACTTGCACACTGCCTTTGATGCCCAGCGTCCCAGATTCCAGCATAGGTTTCCGGTAGTACCAACAACGGCGATCCATATATTGGCGAGCTTCTAAATTGTCCAGAGCGTTGGCAACAATGTCCAAGTTCTTATAAAACTCAGGGTTGTAGATATTTTCAGCTTCTGGACCGACACGGACTTGATGTGGAGTGATGTTAACCTCTGGATTCATCACAGTGACTGCAGCTGCGGCTGTTGTAGCTTTGGATTTTTTGATGTCCCAGGGCCTAAAGAGGAACTGCCGATTGAGGTTACTCTTCTCGATGTGGTCCATGTCTGTGAGGGTGATGTTGCCGCCCATAGCCGCACCCACGCCCATCATGGCCAAATTCTTTAGTAGTTCGCACCCGATAGCTCCAGCACCAACAACGAATAGCCTCAAACCTCCGAGTTTGTCCTGGAGTTGGCGACCGAAGACGGCCACTTGAGCATCGTAGCGGTTGTCTCGCGAGGAAACATCTTTAGGTGGAAACTGCAATGGGTCATTAGGTAGGCACTCCACAGCGTCGAAATACAACCACTGGAAGACTGGAGTGAACTTTCCCGAGCACGCCTTTATCACCTCTTGGGAAGCTATGCTTCCAATGACGGAGTTCATGGGTGCTAGAGTCCCGGACGCCACCTTGGAAAAAATCCTTAGAATGTTTTCATTTACGTCCTCTACCTTGGCTGGATTCGTATTGTTGACATCGTAAAAACACTCCAGGAACTTATTTGCATCTTCGTCATTCCATGGGCGTGGAAGGGCTCCTGCCTTCTTCACGTAATGGTGTAGTGCCTGGAAGGCAATATGAAGAACCTGTGAGCGCCCTGACTTGAGCTCGTCCACAACAACAAACGTAGGTGCAGCAAGGGATTCCTCTAATGACTTGAAATTAAACTTCTTAGGAACTTTGACCTGAGTCACAACTCCTCCTCCTTCATATTCTGAGAAGAATCTTGTGTCGCCTATAGCGAAGCTTGAAGGATTGAGCACCTGCACAAGTGAAAAATGATGAATAACAAAAAAGGCACAATACCAGTTGTGCGGGTTGTGTTTGTATGAAAAATGATGTTTATGTTTATCAATGTCTGAATATCTAATAATTTGCAATACCTGTGTCAACATACAGCAGCTAAAATGTATAAAAAGATATCATCTACAAACTTTATGTAAATTTGTTGGCTTTATGCTATGTTTTTAGTAAATTAACATATATAGTGATACAGCCATTATTATTCATACTATTATAACTATTATCCACCGATACACCAGTGTTTGCTTTATTACTGATACCAACACGGGTACATCAGTGGTTTCTTAATCACTGATACCTAACATTGGTACATCAGTGGTTCCTTAGTCACTGGTGCATAAGATTGGAACATCAGTGGTTGCCTAATCACGTACACCCATCAACGGTATGGCAGTAGTTGCTTGATCACTGAACGGGTCATAGTGTGACACTTACCCGTGCTAGGATATACTTCTATTTCCTTACTAACAAGACACCACCACCATCTACACTCTTAATGACCTCCTCATCAGAATTATCAGCTTTCTGTTTAAATCAACCGTTTGCATAACCAGTGCCACACAATGTATTCTATTGGTATAGTACTAGCTTTATTATGCACCCCATACCCATTCTACGAGCAATAGGATGGGTATGGGGTGAGGCACATAATGGGCCCAGTGACTGGAGTCTTCCTGGAGGGTGTTTCGGGGGTCAACGCCCCCCACGGCCCAGTCCTTGACCAGGCCTCCCGGTGTTTTTATAGTTAAGCAAATTACAGTGGTAATGAACTATTTACAAGTTCATGGTTTGGTAACTATCGTAAATAGTTGCTTATGCAGATATGAATTTAATCTGCACGCATTCGTTAAGCTATGCATATAATTGGGCAACAAGCAGTTAAGGATTAAATTGTGGTTAAGCAGTATGATATTTCTTCATGGGGTCCATTAACACGGGTCAAATAAATAAGAAGGTAGGTATGAGGCCGACTTGATGAGGCACAAGGTCGCTGCAGAAAACTAACAAAAAGCAACGAACCATTGCTAACAGTTTGGACCAGTATTGTAAACACTCACAAACTCTTTTATTATTATTATTATTATTATTATTATTATTATTATTATTATTATTATTATTAACTGTGACATAAATATTTTAAATATATTCATAATTTTATAAGATACAAATACAGATGTGGGTCTCCACTGACCTTAACCTCGGTGGGGGAGCAGTGGTTGAGCTGAGTCATACCCTTGATGTTGGAGAAGGTCACGAGGTCACCATCCCATAGACCCAGACGTTGGTTCACTATACAGGTCACCACGCCTTCTTCCTGTAGAGAATGACTTAGAATATACACTACCACCATTGTATGGTTATCTACTTCTCACTTTTCCTGGATCATGAGCCATTCACTAGTTTCAGAGCAACCTCTTTAAGGGTATTATACCACAAGACGGGCAGCCATGAGCAGCTCCTCTCTGCGAATTAATTAGGCTTTGAAAGATGTTTACCAACTGGTTTTGATGTTAGGTCACTAGAGACCAATTATAGCAAAAAATAATATACCCTTAAAGGAGGTTCCTTGATGTTGGTGAGGGGCTCTTGATATAAGGGATTGGAGCTGTGTTCCCCTTCCTTGGATTGAACCTGAATGCCTCCCATTTCCCCTAGATGCTGTATTACCCCAACAGCTTTGGTGCTTCCCCATAAATATAATAATAATTTATTTAAATATAATAACTATATTCAAAATTTGAAAAGACAGCAACTTGATATTTGTGTTTAATGGAGAGGTTATAGAGTAAGAAGGTCGCCATGACACACACTCCCTCTTTGACTCTTTGACAGCAAATGATTTGTTACATAAACTTTGATCATCCTTCCTTTAACACTGCTCACACTCCTTCCTAACTTTTACCTTTGTTCTCTCCATCCTTACTTATCCTTAGATCCTGCATCAGTTCCTACCCTGCAGCGCTGTATCACCCTAGTAGGTTTAGTGCTTATTTTTTATAAAAATAATAATAATTGCGATGGGTTTCCCATTACAACCATTAATGGGTTTCCCATTACAACCATTAATGGGTTTCCCATTACAACCATTAATGGGTTTCCCATTACAACCATTAATGGGTTTCCCATTACACCCATTAATGGGTTTCCCATTACAACCATTAATGGGTTTCCCATTACAACCCCCCATATTCATTACGAGGAAGAATAATTGAAGTTGTGTCGTGATAAGTTTCCATCATTGTTATATTGTCGCTATGTTGATTATATTATTCTAGCAGTTAAATATCTTAGTCAAGTACCATTTATTTTATAATATTTAATTCAAAGCAGTCAAATATAGAATTTAGGTCCCCAGCAGAGACAAAGTGAACACTGCCATTTATTGACAGTCTTGTGAGTCATAGTGAAAATTTTTGAGTTTAAGAACATAGGAACTGTATGAAATGGTTATAATCATAACCGTAAGCCAGTGGAAGGCCTCGGTCAGATGACCAAAAGATCCAGCTGTGGGTCATCATATGACTAAGACCTGCGTCAGGAAATGCTTGTACTGTTTCCTGACAAATCTTACCTATCCTAACCAACGGAACATTACAGTCGGCCTATTGACATAAAGTTTGGTAATTGGTACCGACAAGTGCTATAAAAACGACAGAATTTCTAAAACTTTTTCACATTAACGTTGACTATGATCTATAATATTATATTCGTATCCAACATAAACGAAATTTGACTTTCACATTAACTACCAGAGATTTCCATTCATGTTCACAGTATTTCAGTATTCATACCTAAGTTGAATTTATGCCACACAACTTTTTCTATATGGCTTCAAAAAAAAAATCATTGATTCTTGTCGAGGTAAAGAGCTACATGCTTTATTACATCCCCAAGCATCAACAATTACTGTTAACACACCAGTACATTATTTCCCAATAGTTTTCCCCAGACCAAAAAAATAGATTTTCTTGGAAAAAAAAAAGTTACTAGAATTTTGTGCTCAGGTGAGATCTAGGGTTATATTGAAGCCAAAAAAAAAGCACAACATTTCTTGAAATTCAGGGATGTTGTAAATGTTAAACTTCAGTCTTCTGTAAACTACAAATAAAGTTGTCAGTGCTGTAATACTTTGTATATACTTAAAACTAAGTTTCAGTTACGTGTGCGCATCTTTGATCAATCCCACATTTAGCGCCATACGCCAACATTGTAACGCCATGAACCATGTTATAGATGTGAGTCTTTCAACGTTTTTCCCGGCTGAACCGAAACCATAGAGCTGGCATTAATTTTTTTTTTGTTTTCACAATTAACATATATAGAATAGGGTAGTAGCATACTGTTGGTGATTTCAGTATGTAATTATATAGATTAGAGAAGCCATGAACTGGATGTCTTTGTAACACTCACAAAGAATGGGTTAGTCACACACACTGGGTTTTCTTACCATGTAACTCTCAGGCAGAATAATAACAATGGAATTTTGACTATGTAACTCTCAGATAGATTGAAGTAGACGTATATTATCTAGCCCTCATGTAAAATGGAGTAACTGGACACTATGGGTGTTCGTAGATAGCTTTCATATAGAGTAGTCGCACACTGTGGGTCGCTCTCACCTTGGAACTCATACAATAGAGTGGTAGCACGATGCGGGTGTTCCTGTGTTAAATAAATAACAGCTCTACAGGCTACCTACCTCCCTGGTAACGTCAGCCACACGCAGAGAGGCGGGTTCCCTGCCATCCACATCCTCAACCGTAAAACTCTTCCCGAAGTCGCAAAAGAGTTGGCCGAAGACGCCGCAGGTGGCGGCGCTGAGGAAGGGGATACCCAGCCTGCGGCACTCCTGTGACACCCGCACCTGCTCCTCCAGGCCAGTGTCTATAAGTAATAAAGAAAATGAAGACTTTATTCAGGATATTATCTCTGGATTATTATCGTATTAGTGTGGGAGAACTATAAACGTAGGGGTCATAGAGCGCTAGGGAACGCCGGGAGGTAATCAGATTAAATTGGAGAAAGGGAAGAGTAGCTTCAGTTCCTTAGATCAAAAGCCCTTCACCAGCATTAACGCACCCTCCACCTTTCAACGGTATTAACCTCGGATGGCTAATTAGCCCAAAAAACAGCACTGTGGCATAATTCCACTGGGGTCCTGTGATTCTTGCCCAGGATGTAGCCCAGTAGTCGACTAGCTCCTAGGTGTGTATTTACAGCTAGGTGTACTGAGGCAGTGTTAGACATGCAAACATTTCGCCCCTTTCCCCTCCCAAGACTAAACTTTATCACCAGCCTCATCTTCATAATAATAATAATGGAATTATTATTATTATTGTTTTTACTATACCGTAGTATTTCAGATAAATAAAACGCTGGTAGTCAGTATGAGTTTCGTACCTGTGAGCACAACCACACTGAAGCCTTGAAGAAACTCGTGTGTGAGCTGGCTGACGGAGGCGCTGACGGACACGTAGGAGTTAAGCTCAGCCAGGCGAGGGCAACAAACTAAGGCGCGATTGTTGGTCAGGTCAGAGGCACGCAGGAAGTACTGGGTGGTCAGGTCACGCCAGGTCACAGTGGTAGTATCGTGAAGGGTCACAGATCTCACTCCACTCAAGATGATATTCTTCGCTATCTTTTGAGAAAGTATGGCATGACAGATATTAATATTTTCATTGGAAAGCATTAAACCCGGAGGGATCATGCACCGCCAAGGGAATGAGAGGTTTAATCCATGGGAGAGGGCGAATCCTGTTTACTTGGATCAAGAGCCCTTCTCCAGCGTAAAGTCACCACCCTCTGAATAGAAAAGGTTGTGAGAAAAGCAATGATAAAAGGATGTAAACACAAACCGGTCTACCTGAGAGACTAGTAAGCTAGAGAGACATAACCATCAGTGCATATGTACCATTTCTCTCGGAATATATACCTTGTAATGTGCAACCTTGGTTGGTTGAGTGTAGAGTCTATCGGCTACTCACAGGAACATTGAGGCTGCATACAACTATTTCATCACCTGTTAAGAATGCTTTAATCCACAAAGTAGGGATTAGAGTGAACTCTCGTGACTTTACCCAGACATAAACCCCATGGTGTATATATTCCCGTGTAACTTCCAGCTTAATAAAGCTTATATACATACGATACTGTTGACTAAACAGGTACAGCAGTAATGTCTGAGTTCGAAAATAACGAATTTATTCATATAGTTAGTTGAATTTTATCGAAAATTAAAATATTTTTAATGTAACGTAGGTTATGAATGCACGTATATTATTGTGTGGGCAGAGGGACCAATGGGCCAATTGGAGCTGCCCACCTCCTTGGATGAGACATGATTACCTCCGTTTTTCTCAGCTAAGACACTATATATATATATATATATATATATATATATATATATATATATATATATATATATATATATATTTTTTTTTTTTATATATATATTGAACATATGTGTTTTATTCGTTAACTTGTTATTATATATCATCACGGTGCCCTTGAAGGGAATCCCTGTAGAAACCTTAATTGTATATCAAGCAACTACCTGTCAGTATATAAACACATTCACTGGGCTGCAACTATTTAAATAAAACCTTATTGGCATTTATGTTAACAGGCCAACGTAAAGTTTTTTTATTACAAATGTCATTTGGGCACTGACTTACCCTACTCCCAGACCTCCGAGTCCACACACAAGAACGTCCGAGGTGGACATCTTTTGCATGGCCTGGTGACCCAACACATACAACTGACGGGAGTACAACGTCTCGTCCACCTCCTTCGACATGATAAACTAACAACAGCTGCAGAAACAGCAAGAACAGAAGTTTTAGTAACGAGTATTAGCATTGTTGATATGTGTCAGCAACGTATTCTGGGAGCCTTGTGATCGACAGTCTAAATGGCCGAGACTTAAAATTTGTTTAATTCCAGAATTTCTGATATAACCCTAACACCGCACGTACAAGTACAATAAAGCACCTCAATTATGGGAACGGCTGAAGTCCCTTGGCCTGTACTCCTTGGAAAACAGACGAGAAAGATACATCATAATATACACTTGGAAAATCCTAGAGGGACTGGTCCTAAATCTGCACACGGAAATCACTCCCTACAAAAGCAAAAAACTTCGGCAGGCGGTGCAACATCTCCCCAATGAAAAGCAGGGGTGTCATGAGTACACTAAGAGACAACACAGTAAGTGTTAGGCCCAAGACTGGTTAACTGCCTCCCAGCATACATACGGGGATTACCAAAGAGCCCTAGCTGTTTTCAAGAGGGAGCTAGACAAGCACCTAAAGTCAGTACTTTACCAGCCGGGCTTTTGGCTCATACGTCTGTTTGCGCGGCCGGCAGTAACAGCCTGATTGATGAGGCCCTGATCCACCGTAAGACCTGGTCATGGACCGGGCCAGGGGACGTTGATCCCGAAACACCCTCCAGGTATACTCGTTATCCCTTGTAAATGGGGTGGAAACGTAGCCAGTAAGTCAGCGGTTTAAATCAGTTTTATTTAGGTGTTATAATGATAAGATTTTTTTTTATAATGGCCCCGAGAGTACAACATGTTATGAGACGCGTGTGTGTTCACGCGCACGTATAGTATGCAAAGTCACGGAAAAGATTATCAGGAGGAGAGTGGTGGAGCAACTAGAAAGGAACAAGATTATGAATAACAACCAGCACGGTTTCAGGTAAGGAAATCCCTGTGTCACAAATCTACTGGAGTTTTATGACAAGGTAACGGAAGTAAGACATGAGAGAGGGTGGGTAGATTGCGCACTTGCTTACAAGATAGTGCAAAAGCTAGAGGATCAGGCACGCATAACAGGAAAGGCACTGCAGTGGATCAGAGAATACCTGACAGGGAGACAACAACGTGACGAGGTGTCAGAGTGGGCGCCTGTGACGAGCGGGGGTTCCACAGGGGGTCAGGCCTAGGACCAGTGCTGTTTTTGGTATATGTGAATGAATGACGGAAGGTATAAACTGAGAAGTGTCCTTGTTTGCAGATGATGTGAAGTTAATGAGGAGAATTAAATCGGATGAGGATCAGGCAGGCCTACAAAGGGACCTGGACAGGCTGCAAGCCTGGTCCAGCAACTGGCTCTGGAATTTAACCCCAACAAATGCAAAGTCATGAAGATCGGGGAAGGCAAAGAAGACCGCAGACAGAGTATAGGCTAGGTGGCCAAAGACTGCAACCCTCAATCAAGGAAGAGGATCTTGGGGTGAGTATAATACCGAGCACATCTCCTGAGGCGCACATCAACCAGATAACATTACCAGGCGCCCATTTGCTGCAGCATATGAGCGCCTGGGAAACCTAAGAATAGCGTTCCGACACCTCAGTAAGGAATCGTTTAAGACTTTGTACACCGTGTACGTCAGGCCCATACTGGAGTATGCAGTACCAATTTGGAACCCACACCTGGTCAATCACGTCAAGAAATTAGAGAGAAATTGCGAAGGTTTGCAACAAGACTAGTCCCGGAGCTAAGGGAAATGTCCTACGAAAAAAGGTTAGGGGAAATCGGCCTGAAGACACTGGAGGACAGGAGGGTTAGGGGAGACATGATAACGACATATAAAATACCGCGAGGAATTGACAAGATGGATAAAGACAAAATGTTCCAGAGATGGGACACATAAACAAGGGGTCATAATTGGAAGTTGAAGACTCGGATGAGTCAGAGGGATGTTAGGAAGTATTTCTTCAGTCATAGAGTTGTCAGGAAGTGGAATAGTCTGAAAAGTAACGTAGTGGAGGCAGGTACCATACATAGCTTTAAGACGAGGTTTGATAAAGCTCATGGAAGAGGGAGAGGACTTAGTAGCGATCAGTGAAGAGGCAGGGGCCAGGAGCTATGAATCGACCCCTGCAACCACAATTAGGTGAGTACAAGCACACACAAACACATTGTATAGGTTTAACCTTAGATAATCAAAGTCATTGTTGTGTGTGTACACGTATGTTGCGCCGGGTCGACAGCTGTTGTTTAATTTCTGATTGGTGAGCAAGACGTGAGCAAACACAAAGACGTGAGCAAACACAAAGACGTGAGCAAACACAAAGACGTGAGCAAACACAAAGACGTGAGCAAACACAAAAACATATTTATTAGAAAACGCTTACGTCCCGGGCCCCTCAAGGGAGGTTCTTTGATGCTGGTGAGGGGCTCTTGATCTAGGGAATTGGATCTGTGCTTGAGTTCCCTGAATTGAGTCTGAATACCTTCCACCCCCCCCACCCCACAGGCGCTGTATAATCCCTTCGGATTTAGCGCTCCCCCATGATTATAATGATTCAGTCCCGGGTCCTTGATAAGTGATCAAGGTCCCAGGACCGAAACGTTTTCTAATAAATATGGGTTAGTGTTTGCTCACGTGTGTTTCTAAGCCAATTTATGAGTATCAATTAGCACGGTTTATACCATAATTTCTGATACCCAGCAATGCTACACCACAAGTAGTTCCATCATCAACTGATGATAAAGACTCGTCAGGAGGCATTATTTTCCCATTTCTCCTTTTCACCCACATCTTATCACACCACTCACTAAGTATAACTTCACTCACATCTTATCACACCACTAAGTATAACTTCTTGCACTGGTGATTGTTTTATCAGTTAATTTGTTTTTTTCTAAATCAGTGACGATTAGATTTTGCCACCGAAGTGGCTAGTTTATTGTGCACCCCAGATCCATCCTGTGGACGGTAGCGCAAGGGCATATGGATACAAAAAGGCCTAGGAGCTAAGCCCCAAAAGGGTTAACAGGTGTAACAGTTACAGTGACGGAGGTCGAAAGATATATTAACTGCCTCTCATTGTCAGCGTTACGTTACGTAGATGTTACTTTGGTGGAAGGTTGCTGGACTGGTCGACCAAGCTATTGACTTGTTTTAGCTGTCTCTATTGAGATTAAAGCCACCTGGATGAAATATCTTGTAAATAAGCGCTATTGTCCAAAATATGTTGGCCTCACCACAACTTCAGCTCGCCATCTGTGTCTCCTCTTGACTGTGAAGGTTGCACTCATAAGAGGCCCAACAACTGATTGTAGTTAATCATTAATATATTATTATTTATGGGTTATTGAAGCTAAAACATTTGGTTATACTTCAGATATAGGTTAGATAAATACATGAGTGAGAGGGGTTGGATGTGATGGGACTTGTACATAAGTTAGCGGAAAGGGGGTTCTACCTGGAGTCTACCTGGAGAGAATTCCAGGGGTCAACGCCCCCGCGGCCCGGTCTGTGACCAGGCCTCCTGTTGGACCAGAGCCTGATCAACCAGGCTGTTACTGCTGGCCGCACGCAGTCCAACGTACGAACCACAGCCCGGTTGATCAGGTACCGACTTTAGGTGCCTGTCCAGTGCCTGCTTGAAGACAGCCAGGGGTTTGTTGGTAATCCCCCTGATGTATGCTGGGAGGCAGTTGAACAATCTTGGGCCCCTGACACTTATTGTGTTGTCCCTCAACGTGCTAGTGGCACCCCTGCTCTTCATTGGGAGGATGTTACATCGCCTGCCGAGTCTTTTGCTTTCGTAGGGAGTGATTTTGTGTGCAAGTTTGGTACTAAGCCCTCGAGAATTTTCCATGTGTATATAATAATGTATTCTCCCGCCTGCGTTCTAGAGAGTACAGGTTTAGGAACTTCAAGCGTTCCCAGTAGTTGAGGTGGTTTATCGCACTTATGCGTGCAGTGAAGGTTCTCTGCACATTTTCAAGGTCAGCAATTTCACCCGCCTTGAAAGGTGCAGTTAGTGTGCAGCAATATTCCAGCCTAGATAGAACAAGCGATCTGTAAGTGTCAACATGGGCTTGGCATCCCTGGTTTTGAAGGTTCTCATTATCCATCCTGTCATTTTCGAGCAGATGCAATTGCTACATTGTTATGGTCCTTGAAGGTGAGATCCTCTGACATGATCACTCCCAGGTCTTTAACATTAGTTTTTCGCTCTATTGTGTGGTTGGAATTAGTTTTGTACTCCGATGAGATTTTAATTTCTTCACGTTTTCCGTATCTGAGTAATTGAAATTTCTCATCATTGAACTTCATATTGTTTTCTGCAGCCCATTTAAAGATTTGGTTTATGTCTGCTTGGAGTCTTGCAGTGTCTTCAACGGTGGACACTCATACAGATTCGGGTGTCATCTGCAAGGAAGACACAGCACTGTGGCTTATATCCCTGTCAATGTCTGATATGAGGATGAGGAATAGGATGGGAGCAAGTACTGTGCCTTGTGGAACAGAGCTTTTCACAGTAGCTGCCTCAGACTTTACTCTGTTGACTACTACTCTTTGTGTTCTACATGTTAGGAAATTATAGATCCATCTACCAACTTTTCCTGTTATTCCTTTATCACGCATTTTGTGTGCTATTACACCATGGTCACACTTGTCAAAAGCTTTTGCAAAATCTGTGTATATAACATCTGCATTCTGTTTATCTTCTAGAGCATCCAGGACCTTGTCGTAGTGTTCCAGTAGTTGGGACAGACAGGAGCGGCCTGCTCTAAACCCATGCTGTCCTGGGTTGTGCAATTGATGGGTATCAAGATGGGTGGCGATCTTGCTTCTTAGAACCCTTTCAAAGATTTTTATGATATGGGACGTTAGCGCAATTGGTCTGTAGTTCTTGCTATTGCTTTACTGCCCCTTTGTGGAGCGGGCTATGTCTGTTGTTTTTAGTAGCTGCGGGACGATCCCAGTGTCCATGCTCCCTCTCCATAGGATGTTAAAAGCATGTGATAGGGGCTTCTTGCAGTTCTTGATGAACACGGAGTTCCATGAGTCTGGGCCTGGAGCGGAGTGCATGGGCATGTCATTTATTGCCTTTTCGAAGTCATTTGGCGTCGTGGTGATGTCAGAAAGGCATGCGTCTGTCAAGGTCTGTGGCACTCTCATAAAAAAATAATTTAGGTTTTCGATTTTCAGTCTGGTTAGTGGCTCGCTAAAGACTGAGTCATACTGGGATTTAAGTAACTCACTCATTTCCTTGCTGTCATCTGTGTAGGACCCATCCCGTTTAAGTAGGGGCCCAATACTGGTTGTTGTTCTCGACTTTGATTTTGCATAGGAAAAGAAATACTTAGGGTTTCTTTCAATTTCATTTATGGCTTTTAGTCTCTGACTAGTGTCTCCCTACGTATTTCAGAGATATTGGCCTCCTGTAGCCGCTCCGTTATTCTTTGCCTTCGCCTGTATAGGGAGCGCCCTCTCTTTCTAGTTTGCATCTTCTCCTCCTTTTCCTTAAGGGAATTTGCCATGAGCAAACCTCAAGTACCACAGAGTTAATTTGTTCTAGACATAGGTTGGGATCCGTGATGCTTAGGCAATCTTCCCAGTTTATATCATTTAGGACTTGGTTTACTTGGTCCCACCTTATGTTTTTGTTATTGAAGTTGAATTTGGAGAAAGCTCCCTCACGGCTGATCACATTTTGTTGATCTGGGGCTCCCCGCATGCATGTCTGGACCTCTATTATGTTGTGATCTGCGTATATTGTTTTTGATATGATGACATTTCGTATCAGATCATCATTGTTGGTGAAGATGAGGTCCAGCGTATTCTCTAATCTTGTGGGCTCTACTATTTGCTGGTTTAAGGTGAACTTGGTGCAGAGATTAGTGTTAGTAGGCCCACTCAAAAGTTACTCAGGTCAGCTCACCGACAGTGATAAGGAAATGTGTAGAATGTTTAACACGTACTTCCTCTCAGTTTTTACACAGGAAGATACTAGCGATATTCCAGAAATAATTAATTATGTAGAACAGGATGATAGTAAACTATGCACGATTAGGGTCACAAGTGACATGGTCCTTAGACAAATAGATAAATTGAAACCTAACAAATCCCCAGGCCCTGATGAACTGTATGCAAGGGTTCTAAAGGAATGTAAAGAGGAGCTTAGCAAACCGTTGGCTAATCTTTTCAACATATCACTGCAAACTGGCATGGTGCCAAATAAGTGGAAAATGGCAAATGTAATACCTATTTTCAAAGCAGGTGACAGGTCCTTAGCTTCGAACTATAGACCAATAAGCCTAACCTCCATAGTGGGAAAATTTATGGAATCAATAATTGCCGAGGCAATTTGCAGCCATCTTGAAAAGCATAAATTAATCAACGAATCTCAGCACGGTTTTACAAAAGGGCGTTCCTGCCTTACAAATTTAATAACTTTTTCACTAAGGTGTTTGAGGAGGTAGATCATGGTAATGAATATGATATTGTGTATATGGACTTCAGTAAGGCTTTTGATAGAGTCCCACATCAGAGACTATTGAGGAAAATTAAGGCACACGGAATAGGAGGAGAAATTTTTCCTGGATAGAGGCATGGTTGACAAATAGGCAGCAGAGAGTTTGCATAAATGGAGAGAAATCAGAGTGAAGGTCAGAGCGGTGTTCCACAGGGGTCGGTATTGGGCCCTTGTTGTTCAATCTGAAATAAATGGTATAACATGAAAACAATGCAAGGATCATGCCTTTGCCCGAGGCTTATCAGTCACAGACAGATCTGTCTGTGACTGATAAAGCTGCGTGGGCGACTTGTCAAAGATCACTTACTGCTTTGTGTTTATTTTCCATTGTTCAAATCTACATAAACGACATAGATGAGGGAATAAATAGCGACATAAGCAAGTTTGCCGATGACACCAAAATAGGCCGTCCAATTCATTCAAATGAGGACATTAGAGCACTCCAGGAAGATTTGAATAGACTGATGCAGTGGTCGGAGAAGTGGCAGATGCAGTTTAATATAGATAAATGCAAAGTTCTAAATATTGGACAGGACAATAACCATGCCACATATAAACTAAATAATGTAGATCTTAATACTACTGATTGCGAAAAGGATTTAGGAGTTCTGGTTAGCAGTAATCTAAAACCTAGACAGCAGTGCATAAGTGTTCGCAATAAAGCGAACAGAATCCTTGGCTTCATATCAAGAAGCATAAATAATAGGAGTCCTCAGGTTGTTCTTCAACTCTATATATCCTTGGTTAGGCCTCATCTAGATTATGCTGCACAGTTTTGGTCACCGTATTACAGAATGGATATAAATGCTCTGGAAAACGTACAAAGGAGGATGACTAAGTTGATTCCATGTATCAGAAATCTTGCCTATGAGGATAGACTGAGGGCCCTGAATCTGCACTCTCTAGAAAGGCGTAGAATTAGGGGGGATATGATTGAGGTGGATAAATGGAAAACAGGAATAAATAAAGGGGATGTAAATAGCGTGCTAAAAATATCTAGTATTGACAGGACACGCAGCAATGGCTTTAAGTTGGATAAATTCAGATTCAGGAAGGATATAGGAAAGCATTGGTTTGGTAATAGAGTTGTCGATGAGTGGAACAAACTCCCGATTACAGTTATAGAGGCTAAAACGTTGTGTAGTTTTAAAAATAGGCTAGATAAATATATGAGTGGGTGCGGGTGGGTGTGAGTTGGTCGTGACTAGCTTGTGCTACTAGGTCAGATGCCGTGCTCCTTCCTTAATAACCCTTTACCAGGCCAGGTGTGCCTCATATTTGATTCTGCCATAGAGGGTATTTAAGAGGCGCCTAAAATAAATAAACTTGACAAATGAACACAAATAAATATGTTTTAGAATTGCTTATATTATCAGAATATAGGTTGCAAATGTTGCAGTGTCTCAAATTTGATGCGTGGCCTGGTAAAGGGTTTAAGTGAATGTAACCTGACCTGGCTGGGTCGGGGAATTGGCTTAAGCCGGTGGGAGACTTGGACTTGCCTCGCATGGGCCAGTAGGCCTGCTGCAGTGTTCCTTCTTTCTTATGTATGTTCTTATGTGTGAATTTTCATCTGAGCTGCCTCCTGGTGTTATCTCTGCTACCACATTGTTTGCAATGTTCCTCCATTTTAGGTGCCTGAGGTTGAAATCCCCCAGTAGCAAGATGTTGGGGGCAGGAGCTGGAAGATTTTCCAGACAGTGGTCAATTTTCAGAAGCTGTTCCTGGAATTGTTGGGACGTTGCATCCGGGGGCTTGTAGACAACCACGATTACCAGGTTTTGATTCTCGACCTTTATTGCTAATACTTCAACTACATCATTTGAGGCATTTAGTAGTTCTGAACATATAAGTGACTCTGTGATATACAGGCCAACCCCCCCTTTTTGCCTGTTCACTCTGTCACACCTGTATAGGTTGTAGCCCGGGATCCATATTTCATTGTCCAAGTGATCTCTTATGTGGGTTGGGCATATATTTTTGTTAGTGGGTTTGGGTGCGAAAAAGACTTGCCTAGTATGGGCCAGTAGGCCTGCTGCAGTGTTCCTCCATTCTTATGTTCTTATGTAAGCGCTAAACCCGTAAGGATCACAGATCACCTAGATAATGGAGAATAGGAAGCAGTCAGGTTTGATCAAAGCGGAGGGCAGCTCCAATTTCCTGGATCAAGAGCCCTTCACCAGCGTCAAGGCTGTTACAAGCACCAGCAGCAGGTCACAATTACAACCACCAGCAACAGGTCACACAAGCACCAGGCCACATTGTTACAACCACCTACAGGTCATACAAGCACCAGCAGCAAGTCACACTGTTACAAACACCAGCAGGTCACACTTACAAGCGCCAGCAGCAGGCCACACACGCACCAGCAACAAGCCACACTATTACAAGCAACCGCAGCAGGTCACACAAGCACCAGGCCACACTTGCAAGCACCAACAGGTCATACAAGCGCCAGAAGCACGTCACACTGTTACAAGCACCAGCAGGTCACACTTACAAGCACCAGCAGCAGGTCACACAAGCACCAGCAGCAGATCACACAAGCACCAGCAACAGGTCACACTGTTACACGCAATAGCAGCAGGTCACACAAGCACCAGCAGCAGGTCACATTGTTACAAGCACTAGCAGCAGGTCACACTTACAAGCACCAGCAGCAGGTCACACCGTTACAAGCACCACCAGCAGGTTTCACTGTTACAAGCACCAGCAGGTCACACAATTACAAGCACAAGCAGCAGGTCACACAATTACAAGCACAAGCAGCAGGTCATACTGTTACAAGCACCAGCAACAAGTCACGCGTTACACTGTTACAAGCACCAGCAGTATGTCACTTTTACAAGCACCAGCAGGTCACAGTTACAAGCACGTGCAGGTCTCACTGTCACAAACACCAGCAGCAGGTCACATTGTTAAAAGCACCAGAGATTACACTTACAAGCACCAGCAGTAGGTCACACTGTTACAAGCATCAGAAACAGGTCACACAAGCACCAGCAGCAGATCACACTGTTACACCAGCAGCAGGTCGCATTGCTACAAGCACCAGCAGGTCACACTGCTACAAGCACTAGCAGATCACAGTGCTACAAGTACCAGCAGCATGTCACACTTACAAGCACCAGCAGCAGGTCACACTGTTACAAGCACTAGCAGCAGGTCACACTGCTACAAGCACCAGCAGCAGGTCACACTGTTACAAACACAAGTAGCAGGTCACACTGTTACAAGCACCAGCAGTAAGTCACACTGCTACAAGCACCAGTAAGTCACACTGCTACAAGCACCAGCAGGTCACTGCTACAAGCACCAGCAGGTCACACTGCTACAAGCACCAGTAGGTCACACTGCTATAAGCACCAGCAGGTCATACTGCTACAACCACCAGCAGGTCACACTGCTATAAGCACCAGCAGGTCACTCTGCTACAAGCACCAGGGTCATACTTCTACAAGCACCAACAGGTCATACTGCTACAAGCATCAGGTCACACTGCTAGAAGCACCAGCAGATCATAGTGCTACAAGCACCAGGTCACACAAGCACCAGCAGGTCACACACACAAGCACAAGCAGGTCACACTGCTACAAGCATCGGCAGGTCATAGTGCTACAAGCACCAGGTCACATTGTTACAAGCACCAGAAGCAAGTTACAAAAGTACCAGCAACAGGTCCACTGCTACAAGCACCAGCAGGTCACACTGCTACAAGCACCAGCAGGTCACACTGCTACAAGCACCAGCAGGTCACACTGCTACAAGCACCAGCAGATCACACTGTTACAAGCACCAGCAGGTCACACTGCTACAAGCACCAGCAGGTCACACTGCTACAAGCACCAGCAGGTCACACTGCTACAAGCACCAACAGGTCATACTGCTACAAGCACCAGGTCACTGCTAGAAACACCAGCAGATCATAGTGCTACAAGCACCAGGTCACACTTACAAGCACCAGCAGGTCACACTGTTACAAGCACCAGCAGGTCACACTGTTACAAGCACCAGTAGGTCACACTGCTACAAGCACCAGCAGAGTTAAGACTAAAGGAGCAGTAGGTAGCTCTCTCTGGTGGAGCTGTCACTGAGTCTCATTATCGCAAGAAGATAATAATGATTAAGATTGGTGATGAAATACAGAAGTCGCTTGCAAATGACGTGGTTAAAAAAGGCGGAGGATATCTAGATGGAGGGAGAAGGTAGGTAGATAGAGAGATAAAACATGTAGATGGAGGGAGTGTGGGAAGTTGTGAGATGCCTACTCTGGCAATCACTGTTGACACACGACATCACAAGAGTCCTCGAGTTCTGTTCTCACTAGTGACCCTTAAGGTACACTTTTTAGAATACTGAAATATGCTGGAAATTCCTATCTGCATGCACAAACTAGAACTGACTGTGCTGACTAGAAATCTCTTGATTCTACCCAAGCAATCTAGACTTCTATGACCTCTCTTTCACTTCAAGACGCCAAGTGCACAGGACTGATTCCTGCAAATAGTTAAATATTATTAGCAACTCCCACAACACCTTAGAGGTTCCTGAAATCTTTGGAGGTTTTCCTAACTAATATTGATGTATGAGTAACTGCTAACTTCTGGTCTGTATTCAAGGGGCAGTTACTCAATCTTAGCCGCTATTAACCTGTGTTGGGCGCTTGTCCGCATCGTAACCCAAAGCTCAAATTCTCACATTTTCCCGAATACCATTGGCCAACAAAATACTAGGAGAAATACTGAGTATTATGTTACTAAGGGGATGGGGGACCTTGGAAGAGACAATTGGAAGCCTCTTAGGTGATCTCCAGGTGGTATTTTGAAGACAGCGTGGTCACTGAGCTGGTAACTCCTACAGATATTGACAAGCTATCTCCTCTCCTCACTTAATAATATCTTTATCTTTATCTTCAAGGAAGTGTTACTAGTTATCAGTATATCTCTAATCTCATTACTTAATATAACCTAATATTATGGTCTAAGGCTACATTATTAATTCTAATATTATTTACTAACAATTTAACCCTACCTAATTCATTCTTAGAACGTAAATCTATCAATTAGTAGATTAATCTTACGATTTGTGAACTATTGGATGGAAAGATGTGTTAAGGATTCCTGCGACTACGCATCAAATTATTTACAAACGAATCCCGACGGTGAAATTTTTGGTCTTAATAAATTTTCATAGAGGGTAGGTAAATGGAGGGGAAGATAGGTAGATGGAGGGAAAGGATAGGTAGATGGGGAGAAGGAAAGCAGATGGTAGGGTAAGGTAAATAGATGGAAGTTGGGATGATGGAGAAGGTAGTTAGACAGAGGGATAGGGTAGGTATATACGTAGAAGGATAAGGCAAGTAGATCCAGGGATTAGTAAATAAGTAAGTTTATTCAGGTACAGTGGACCCCCGAGTTTCGTAAACCCCGGAAATCGTACAGTTATGTAAGTAAAATATTGTAAGTGCTTGTGGAAGTGTATTTTTGGGGGTCTGAAATAGACTAACCTACGTGACATTTTTTCTTAAGGGGGTAAATTCGTTCGGTAATGGCACTTGAGCAGACTTCAGGAGTGAAGTTTTTACGAAACTCGGGGGTATACACAAATACAGTTACATAGATTATCATACATAGCAGCATATGTGTAGAGAACCCAGGATAACCCAAAAAAGTCAGACAAAGTGACTTATTTCCATTGGGGTCCTTTTAATATCTTATTATTATACTATAAATGAGATATCATCTTATTATTATACTATAAAGGAGATATGCTAGGAATAAGGTAAAATGAGTTATTTATATTTACATGTGTGTTAACTAAAAAAAAAAAAAATAATAATTCTCCTCCCTTTCTGTCGCTACATTCATTAGGTACCTTTTGGCTCTCTTCTTGAACTGGCTCATGCTTTATTGCTGTACAATTAAAGGTGTTTGAAGCCTAGCCACTGACGTGAGTACTACAAAGTTGTGCTCTCTCCCCTTAGTACTATGATTGCTTTGGTTCCCAGCCTTAACAAAATTGGCAGCAAGATATGTGTTCTGGACACTGAGCAATTTTATGAACCTAATTTAACTTCAGTTGTTTTACTCTGCCTTCAACATTCAGCATATCCAGTTGTTGTAATTCATCCTGGCCTACATGCTCTCTTAGACCCAGGTCCAGGATAAATCTTACTATTTTGTTCTGGGTGATTTGTAGCCTATCTTTCAGAGCAAGCGTATAAGGGTATAGGGTCCTGCGGGCCTCAGTAGGTAGACACTGTGCTTGTCTGTAGAGGAACTTCAGTCTGGCATTCGCTTTCTTTACTACACTGCTCCCTATCAATTCTCCTGACATGCATGGGTCAAAGGGGATTCCCAGATATTTTACTGAGGAAACTGAAGTGATGGATTCCCCATTACACCGGACATTAAAATTATTTACCCTTCTCAGTTTGTTTCGTGCCAAAGAGTATGGCTTCTGTTTTTCCGAGGTGTAATGATAGTTTGTTGTCTACTAACCATTTGCTGAAGGACTCCAGTTCCAGTGTTAATACATTAGCTATATCTTGTGGGTCTTTACCTGATACTAACAGAGCACTGTCATCCACATACAGTAGGAGTTTACACTTGACACTGATGGGCATGTCGTTTACATAACATAGAAATATTAAGGGAACTCCACATGCTATCGGCAGTGGTTCTGATTCTGTTTTGTTGATTTTGACAATTTGTTTCCTGTTGCTAAGATAGGACTTAAACCAGTCTGTGGAACCTATGCCGATAGCTTGAAGTTTCTTATATAATATATTGTGGTTGACAGTATCGAAGGCCTTTTGCAAGTGAAAGGTTACCCTTCCTATGAGGTTCCCTATCGACATTGTAATCCATCAGATTAATTAGGGAGGTGTCGGTTGAGTAAGATCTCCTAAAGCCTGATAGGCAACCATGAATTTTGGATATTACACTGAGTATACTAACAGGTCTATAGTTCCTGACATCAGACCTACTATTTTTCTTGAAGATAGGAGTAACTCTGGCCTCCTTGAACCCCTCTGGCACTGTATTAGTGGTGATGGACAAATTTATTATGTGAGCAATGGGGATTGCCAGTTCAGAGGCACCATCTTTTAGGAACTTCGACGGGATAAGGCAAATAGATGGATGGATAAGTATCTAGACGAAGGAGAATATAAGTAGATGGAGTGAGAATGTAGGTTGATGATGGGAGAAGGATTGTAAACGGAGGGAGAAAATTAGTAGAGTTATAAACAGATGAAAGGAGAAAGTCTGTAGATGGAGGACGAAAATTGGTAGATGCCTGGATAATATAAGCACATTAATGAAGTAGATAGAGAAGATAGGTAGATGAGAGCGAAGATAGGCATATGGAAGAAGGTAGATAAGTAGATGTTGACGGTAGGTACATAGGAAGGTAAGTAGATGGAAAAGTAAATAAAAGGAGGGAGAAATTATATGAACGGAAGAGTAATGACTGGAAACGATGGATGGACATGTATATAAATTGTATATAATATAAACAAAGTGGAGGGTTATGTACCTAATTGGGTTTATTTCTTATAAAATGGTCATTTATTAAGTTGTTTTAGGTGTTCAGTTGCTTTTTACTTTTTTGTGGTTTTTAACTTTGAATTATTTTTAGTAATATCAAAAGATGTAGATTTTTGAACTAGTAGATTATTATTATTATAATCAAATAGAAGCGCTAAACCACAGGGGTCATACAGCGCTGCAGGTTATTGCAGGATGCAGGGAGAATGGGTTGTAAGAGGGAGATGGATGATTAGTGGGGTATGGAGTGCAGCAGGACAGTGGATAGTTGAACTAGTAGAGAAAGATGTTTCTGGCACAGATTTTCTTTCATAGTTTATACTTTATAGTCTTTTTATAAAAATATAACCTCATTATTTTCATTTTTCAAGTTTTGTCCTTTGACTATAAGGTTACTGAATGTTTGTAATTTCTTTAATAAAAAAAAAGCCAGAATGGCATAGCTATAGCAGTTAGAGCCAGCTTTAACAGGTTACTGATTATTATTATTATTATTATAATCAATTATTATTATAATCAAACAGGTTACTGAGCTTGTATGTTTCATGCTTGCAGTCCATATAGCAAATATATAATCAGTACCTCCATTTTCAAAAGCACCTTTAAAAAACATCTTATCTCACCTACGCACCCAACCGGTAGCTAACCACATGAAAACTACTTTATCTTGCACATATACACAGCAAAAGACACTTACTAATATCTGTGATTCCCCTTAATTTCACATGACTAACCAAAATTCTAATACAACTATTGCTTCATAATTCTTAAGCTAGTCATAAGTTTGCCTAAGACACTCCAATATAGAAACGGTATTATGCCAATACATCACCTTTACCATTAATATATAAACTAATTGTAAAATTCTTTAAACTAATTGTTTAATTCCTAAATGTTTGAATTTCAGTACCTCAATATTGTAAACCTAGTTAATCACTACAATTACCCAACCTTACTATCAGTATAATCATTGTGTCACTATTGAGTAAGACCTATCATAAGACTGCCTGAAAAGCCTAGGCATACCTAGGCATATTATTGGCCATCTTGTAATATCTACTTCATAAAATGTACATTAAAATGTACATATAAGTACACCCCACTTTGTATATTACTAGAAATAAAGAATTTGAATTTGAATTCATTCCATATATCGATATATAAAGAAAAGAGTCATAGTCGGAAGTGCCATAAATAAAGGAGTCGGAGTCGGAATGGAAAGTTTCATGTGCCAACTTCACAGCCCTGAATTCAACTGCGGTGAAAATATATTAACTTTTTATTTTCTTTATTTAATAAGTTAATGTTAAAATAGCTCGTCTCATAGCGATGGTCTCACAGAGTTGTTTATATGAAAAGATTTAATTTTACATATGCATTTGATAGGTTTTCATTCTGACAACCTATCACATACAGTGCCAAGTATATTTAATATAGTTTTATATAGTATACGTATACAATTTTTAATTTTAATTGAATTAGAAAACTACAGTTTTAATGGTTAACTATTTTAAAATTTAAAACATTAAAAATATATCTTCTATAGTGTACAAATATCCATAAAGGCATTATATTATTATTATTAATTAAGATTTAAAAATAAAACGTATTAAACATCATAAGTATTTAATTCTTGAAATAAACTTATATTAAAAAATATATTTACATAAATTATTTCAGTAAAGTTAATTTAAATAATAAAAGTATTGAAATAATAAAAAAAGTATTAAAACTTCGTATATAATCCTTAAGCAAACGAAAACAAATTTTTGCATACCCCTCGTAAGGGGTCACATTTTATTTTTATGTTCATTATATGACTATTATTATTATAATAAAAAGAAGCGCTAAACCACAAGGGTCATACAGCATATCTTATAATCCCTACTGAAGGTTTATTTGGTTCAGCCATTGGTTTTTACGTATAAAAATCTGTTATTAACCAATCTATGGGACGATTAAAATCTCATGCGAATTAACAATTCAAATTTAATCTTAAGTCTAAGTTCTTGCCAATCGGTACTACATGAAAATTATCATATACTACTGAAAAAGTACCAATAGACCACATTACAAAGTAATGACATTATAATAAACAAGTGATTTCATTCCCCAGGCGCTGTATTAGCCCTCTGGCTGGTTGGTCAGATCTAGATCCACCGGGCATGCTAAATCAATAAGGATCATAGAGCACCTAGGAGAATGGGAGGCAGTCATGTTTGATCCACAGAAGGGAAGGTCAGATACAATTTCAATCAAGAGCCCATCACTGGCATCAAGGAACTTACCTTGAGGAAAAAAAATGTCATAGATCAGGGTAGCTGGACCTCAAAGGATGACTGATCTTTCACTTCATTTTTCCACTGATTCTCATGGCTCTTCTCACTTTTCTTGTGACTGCTGATAATCATAGCTCTCTTTATAATCATTGAATGATACTATATGGGAAATATTAAGTTGGTAAAAAGCTCCACCTTTGACATAGACTTCTTTCACTTTTTGTCATCAACTGCTTTATTACACCAACTTTGATATTTTTCCTTTAGTGCTCCTCACTACCCTTACTGACTCTGCCTCTGGCATACTCCTCACCCTCACTGGTCTCTGATCTTTGCATATTTCATGTTTAGCACATCAGACCCTGCAGTGCTGTATGACCCATGTGGGTTTAGCACTCAGTTTTGATAAAAAAGAAGTGCTAAACCTACAAGGGTCATACAGTGCAGTGTTTTGATTGAAATAATAATAATAATCTGGTAAAAGAATCCATGATATTATGATAATCAAGAAACTGGAGACTACAGATCCTAAGAATGATGAATCCTTTTCTCCTTATTTATCCTTGTCACTGGAAAAATATAAGGTCTTACGTGGTCCCTTGGATAATTAATATTATTATTATTATTATTACAATCAAAACTAAGCGCTAAATCCACAAAGGTCATAGCGCTGCAGGGCAGAATGTGCTGAAGATGTAATAACGCGAAGATCAGAGACCAGCGTCACAGCGTGGGTGAGGAGTATGCAAGAGGCAGGGTCAGTAAGAGTAGTGAGGAGTATGCAAGAGGCAAGGTCAGTAAGAGTAATGAGGAGTATGCAAGAGACAGGGTCGGTAAGAGTAGTGAGGAGTATGCAAGAGGCAGGGTCGGTAAGAGTAGTGAGGAGTATGCAAGAGGCAGGGTCAGTAAGAGTAGTGAGGAGTATGCAAGAGGCAGGGTCGGTAAGAGTAGTGAGGAGTATGCAAGAGGCAGGGTCGGTAAGAGTAGTGAGGAGTATGCAAGAGGCAGGGTCGGTAATAGTGAGGAGTATGCAAGAGGCAGGGTCGGTAAGAGTAGTGAGTAGTGCTAAAGGGAAAATACAATTGAAGTTGGTGTAATAAAGCTGTTGTTGACAAAAAGTCAAAGAGGGAGTTTGTGTCAACGGTGGGGCTGTTGGCGAGGTTGGATGAAGTAAGGGTGTTAGAGGTGATAGTGGCGGAGGTAAATTCTGCATGGTCGCCCTTTGGATATTAATAACCATAGTTACTACATTCATGGAGAAGAGCTAAAAACAGGGTTTATACAGTGCCTGTGGAATGGGAAGCATTCAGGCTTAATCCAAGAGGAGCACAGGTTTAATTCCTTGGATCAAAAGCTACCCATGGATTTCAAAGAACTTTCCTTGAGGGAAATGGACGATGTGTTAATAATAAAAAAAATAAGAGCACTAAATTATTCAAATACAGTGGTACCTCGGGTTACGAGCTTAATTCATTCCAGAAGGCTGTTCGAGTGCAGATACCGAACGAATTTGTTCCCATAAGGAATAATGTAAATTAGATTAATCCGTTTCAGACCCCCAAAAATACACTTTCATAATTGTTCGAGTTGGGAGATGCTCGTATGCCGAAGTACCACTGTATAACCTAAGAAACACTTTCACCATCATTTACACAGTCACTATCTTGCCAGAGGTGCGCAGATACGACAGTTTAAATGTCCCTCTAAGCAGCAAATATCCCAAACTCCTCCTTTGAGTGCAGGCACTGTACTTCTGAGTGGATAACATTTTATCCTATGTCCAGGGATAATAAAATTTCAGATTTCTGAGTCTATGGCAAAATTTAATTTCAATTACAAGCAACTTTCATTATAGGAGGAAAAATAAAATAAAAATTTCAAGCAGTCTGGTACTTTATTGATACATACACTTTAAAAAAAATTTCATGCACTACAATATTACTAAAAATATGTATTATTTTTAATTTCATCTGCATGTTGAAGTAACTAAACACAATTTATTAAACAGGTTAGAGCTAAATTTTTATCTTTTGAAACATACTTTTATTGAATGAATAGCATCAAGAGAATTTAAACTTGATTCAATATTTATATTAACAAAATATAAGCCAATGTATCATTTACCTGAGTGACAAATACAGTAAACTTGGTCCAACTGGCACACTCAGGACAGGCTGTGATGGTTTCTCAAAACTCAGAACATATACTGGCTGCTAATTTTTTTTTTTTTACAATATGCCAGGTTCTCAAGTGCAATACAGTGGACCCCCGAGTTACGAGCATAATTCATTCCAGAAGGCTGCTCAAGTGTCATTACCGAACAAATTTTCTTCCTTAAAACCCTTTACCAGGCCACACATGAAATTTGAGACACTGCAACATTTGCAACCTATATTCTGATAATATAAGCAATTCTAAGACATATTTATTTGTATTCATTTGTCAAGTTTATTTATTTTAGGCGCCTCTTATATACCCTCTATGGCAGATTCAAATATGAGGCACACCTGGCCTGGTAAAGGGTTAAGGAATAATGTCAAGTAGGTTAGTCCATTTCAGACCCCCAAAAATACACTTACAAAAACACTTACAATATTACACTTACATAATTGTACGATTTCCGATGTGCTCGTAACTCGGGGGTCCACTGTAGTATATACAATACTGATCTATTCAACTAATTTAAACACTCATTTTAATACATACAGTGGTACCTCGACTTACGATGGTCCCCAAACACACCCTTTTATGTAAGTTTATTTTTTTAAATGCTTTTGTAAGTGTACTTTTAGGGGTCTAAACAGACTAGTCTATTTTACATTATTTCTTAAGGAGATAAATTCGTTTGGTAATGGCACTTGAACAGCATTCTGGAATGAAAAAATATCGTAAGTCGAGGTACCACTGTATTTATATATTGTAATCTACACTAAAAAAAATATGAAATTAAGTGAACCAAAAATTTAACAATATGAAGAAGTCTGTAACAAAGATAAAATACAGTAGTATACTGGTTAAATTGGATTAGGTGCATGTTTCAAAAGTTAACCTGATTGTTGTCAACCTTTAAAGTCTCTATTTCAACAGGTATTTTACAAATTAAGACAAACAATGTATGATTAAACAACATTGAGGCTATTCTTAAGTGGTTAGTTTGTTATCACCTTTATTGGGAGTATAGTACTCAGAATAATCATATTCACGTAAAGGAACATCATAAGTTAGGAGACCGTAGTCACGAGCTTTGAGTACAGCCACTTGGAGCTCCTTGTGACGTCTTTGACAGATGTTTGTTATTCTGTAAGAAAATAAAACTTTTCATGAAAAATACAGCCCATTATTCTTAATTTGTCTCATAAATACGTATATGAGCATCCATCTAATCATTAAGACTATACGTACTGTGTAAGTTTAATGAGATCATTTTTATGCAGGAACTAGTGCCTGCATAATAGTTAATGGTGTAATAAAGTGATTATTTTGATAAATGTGTTCAGTAGTAGTAGTAATGCCCCCATGGCCATACACTTTATACCATGTGAACGTAGTTATTAGAGAGAGGTCCAGGTAAGAACATTGGACAGTGTGACCTTAGTGCACAAGCAAATACTAATGAAAATGAATGTAAACAAAAGCAGATGAATTAGATACATATGCAACACTTGGGTAACTATATACAGTGGTACCCCGACTTACGATATTTTTTCATTCCAGAATGCTGTTCAAGTGCCATTACCAAACGAATTTATCTCCATAAGAAATGATGTAAAATAGACTAGTCCTTTTAGACCCCAAAAATTACACTTACAAAAGCATTTAAAAAAATCAACTTACATAAAAGGGTGTGTTTGGGGACCATCGTAAGTCGGGGTACCACTGTACGTAGATATCTAAGTGTTGCAAAAGTGTCAGGCTAATTAACTTGATGGTATTGTGCACCATAAATATGATACTGTCTGACACAACAAAACTATGGTATCTTGGTACAGGTTTGGTTTCTGCAAAATTTGACTGTTAAACAACTGTTTGACATGACGAACTTTCCACTAGTGAGCCCTGCCCACCAGTGAAACGATCTCCAGCTGCTACATCTCATTCCTAGCTCCAGTATTTAGTCTCTGTCATCTTGCTTATGCTTTAGGATAAGGGACTGACCACCTTCATTCAAGGTTAAGAGACTGAACACCTTAAAATTACCTCTTTGCTTCTTCTACTGTCTCCAGTACTTAAGAACCTTAGTAATTGACTGAAGAAGCCTGCTGTGTAGATGAAACTTTTTGGCAAATATAGATACCTAAGTGGTGCACATGTTTTATTCATCAACTTCTTGGCATTTTTTTTTTCCAACGAACCGACTGTATCCCTCTGAGACGGCATTTTAGTTGCCTCTTATGACACGTATGGCTTAGTAGGAAGAATTCTGTTCCACTTTCCCATGGAGACACAAGGAAACAAACAAGAGCAAGAACTAGTAAGAAAATAGAAAAAAACCCAGAGGTGTGTGTATATATATGCTTGTACATGCATGTGTAATGTGATTTAAGTGTAAGTAGAAGTAGCAGGACATACCTGAAACCTTGCATGTTTATGAGACAGAAAAAAAGACACCAGCAATCCTACCATCATGTAAAACAATTACAGGTTTCAGTTTCACACTCACTTGGCAGGACGGTAGTACCTCCCTGGACAGTTGCTGTCTACCAACCTACTACCTAGTTCTTGGCATTATATACCATAAATAATATGGTAAATTAAACTACAGTACTTTGATGTACAGAAATGGGAGTGGGAAAAGAAGGAATATGTATATGACATTATGCAGATGAGGAATTGGCTGGAAGCTGAAAGAGGAAATCCCATAAAAAAAAATTCTACCTCCAGCTGAGGTAGGTCCTCTTCAGCAGAATACAAATGAATGAGGAGAGAGGCCAAGTATTTATAGTGGTAGGGAGAGTGGAGGTGGTGTGCTTTTTGCAGTCGTGAAGGTGTGCAGACTAATGTGGCAAACTGATTTTGGGGACAAAGTTGTACTGATGACTCCTCATATTAGCATGTCCTCCTTTTGGAATGTGGTAGTTTCTAGGAAGCAATGCATGGGTCAACTGCAACACGCTAGACTGATCATGTGTTTCAAGCTGCAAAAGGCAGCCCTTGTTTAACCCCTCCGGTGTCGGTCCTGTAATATTATGGCTTTGATGCCAGTGTGGATCCCGTAATACTATGCCAAAATTCTAGAGGCTTCAAATCTTGTGCCGTATAAAAAAAATCCTACAGCAAGCGGTGCATAATGATAAAAAAAAATGTGACCTTGTTTTTGGTATTTATGGTTGTATTCTCGTTTTCTTGGTCTCATTTGATAGAATGGAAGATATATTAAAGAAATAGAGGTGATTTTGAATGGTTTACAGACTAAAAATAGCTCGAAATTGAGCTCAAAGTAGCAGAAATAATATATTTTTGACAATGTTCAAGAGTAAACAAATCACATCATGCGTCTAATATGCATTCACTAATGTGCTGATATAATTTATACAATTATTACAATTATGCAGAAGTCTGAAATCTTTTATTTTTTGTGTGAATAAAAATTCAAAATGAAAAGCAATTGGCCTTTCCTGAATTTTGTGTGAAATTTGCCAAATTAGTAATTTATGATCACTTTTTTGAGAAGTTGTAATAGGTAAATGGGCGATTTCTTATACTCAATATATAGAATAAAAGGAGTTCTAGCGAAATAGCTAGGAGTTTGGTTGAGCGGAGCAAAGAAATTGGCCGAAAATAGAGCTCAAGGTGAGCGAAATTGCAGATGCATAAATATTGCTGAAACTGCTAACTCCGCGAGAGCGCAATTCCGTACGTTTTCCATCAAATTTCGTACTTTTGGTTTCATTACCTTTGGAAAAAGATTCTCTATCGTTTTATAAGAACTTTTTTTTTCGACACTATGAGCAAGTTTGCAAGCAGGGGTCTCGACACTCAAAAGTTTAAAGGTGAGTTGCTGTGTGTTTGAGCTGTTGTGTGAATACCTGAGTAAACTTGGCATTTGCTGGGACATGTTTATTTTCAGTATATGTACAGTATTTGGTAATCATCTTAGGTAGTAGGTTGGTAGACAGCATTTGCCCAGTGAGGTACTACCGTCCTGCCAAGTGAGTGTAAAACGAAAGCCTGTAATTGTTTTATATGATGGTAGGATTGCTGGTGTCTTTTTTGTCTCATAAACATGCAAGATTTCAGGTATGTCTTGTTGCTTCTACTTACACTTAGGTCACACTATACATGCATGTACAAGCATATACAGTGGTACCCCGGTTTACGATGGTCTCCAAACTCGCTCTTTTATGTAAGTTTTTTTTTAAATGCTTTTGTAAGTGTATTTTTGGGGGTCTAAAAGGACTAGTCTATTTTACATTATTCCTTATGGGGATAAATTCGTTTGGTAATGGCACTTGAACAGCATTCTGGAATGAAAAAATATCGTTAACCGGGGTACCACTGTACAGTCATCCCTCGGTTTTCGTGTTTAATCCGTTCCTGAGGGATGCACTAAAACTGAAACACACGAAAACTGAAACCATTTTCCCCATAAGAAATAATGGAAATTCAATTAATCCGTTCCAGAAACCCAGAAGTTTGGAAAAACAAAATTTTGGGGGGGGGGCCTTAAAGATAGATTTACATGCACAAATGAATGAAATGAATGTGGCACTTACCTTTATTGAAGACTGATGTTACTGGATGGAAGAGATGGAGGAGGGGAGAGGGAAGAGACCCTATTTTTTGGAAGGGGAATCCCCTTCCATAAGGAATTTAGGTACCAAGTCCTTATCCAGGGTCACTTCCCTGCATGCCTGCTGCACTCCCTCCCTGTCTGCTACACTCCCTCCCTGCCTGCTACACTCCCTGCATACCTGCTACACTCCCTGCATACATGCTACACTCCCTGCATACATGCTACACTCCCTGCATACATGCTACACTCCCTGCATACATGCTACACTCCCTGCATACATGCTACACTCCCTGCATACATGCTACACTCCCTGCATACATGCTACACTCCCTGCATACATGCTACACTCCCTGCATACATGCTACACTCCCTGCATACATGCTACACTCCCTGCATACATGCTACACTCCCTGCATACATGCTACACTCCCTGCATACATGCTACACTCCCTGCATACCTGCTACACTCCCTGCATACATGCTACACTTCCTGCATTCATGCTACACTCCCTGCATACCTGCTACACTCCCTGCATACCTGCTACACTCCCTGCATACCTGCTACACTCCCTGCATACCTGCTACACTCCTGCATTCATGCTACACTCCCTGCATACCTGCTACACTCCTGCATACCTGCTACACTCCCTGCATTCCTGCTACACTCCCTGCATTCATGCTACACTCCCTGCATACCTGCTACACTCCCTGCATACCTGCTACACTCCCTGCATACATGCTACACTCCCTGCATACCTGCTACACTCCCTGCATTCATGCTACACTCCCTGCATACATGCTACACTCCCTGCATACCTGCTACACTCCTGCATACCTGCTACACTCCCTGCATACCTGTTACACTCCTGCATACGTGCTACACTCCCTGCATACGTGCTACACTCCCTGCATACGTGCTACACTCCCTGCATACATGCTACACTCCCTGCATACATGCTACACTCCCTGCATTCATGCTACACTCCCTGCATACATGCTACACTCCCTGCATAACTGCTACACTCCCTGCATACCTGCTACACTCCCTGCATACCTGCTACACTCCCTGCATACCTGCTACACTCCCTGCATGCTTGCTACACTCTTAAACTCCATCGTGTTTCTCACTTTCTTTACCAAAGGACTGGCACTAGGAGCTTTCTTTGGGCCCATGGTAGCTTATTTAGTAGTCACACACAATAATCAAGGCCCAAAAACAATGAATTGTTAATAAATGTTTTGTATAAACTCCTGGGGTGATGTTCACTCAAGCGTAAACAATGCAAGACTGCGTGGCAATGTGCGTGGGTGGTGGCTTACGGCCTTTGTATGTGCGCGGCACTGGTGGACAGGTTCCGGACCGAGCACGAAAACGGAGGGAACACACGAAAACAGAGGTCAATTTTCCACGAAAAAACTACACGAAAACTGAAATACACGAAAACAGAGATACACGAAAACGGAGGGATGACTGTATATATACACACACCCCTCTGGGTTTTCTTCTATTTTCTTACTAGGTTTTGTTCTTGTTTATTTCCTCTTATCTCCATGGGAAAGTGGAACAGAATTCTTCCTCCGTAAACCATGCGTGTTGTAAGAAGCGACTAAAATGCCGGGAGCAAAGGGTTAGTAACCCCCTTCTCCTGTACACATTACTAAATTTAAAAAGAGAAAATTTTGTTTTTCATTTTGATCACCCTGCCTCAGTGGAATTTAAAAAAAAAATAGGTTAATCATATCTGGTGTGAAATTTCCTTTTGAAATATTAAAGTTTAGTGTGGGTTCAATTAGTGCAACTTCAACTGATTTCTGTGTACATGGGTCTTCCATATTGTAAATGATTTTATCGCCATCCCAATGGATTGTGGTGTGAATTTTTTAATATGATGAAACAGTGCAGAGCTCTCTTGACTACCTAACTGAGCATTTGCGTTCAATTATCTTGTTCCCAAGTACCAGCCAATTTCTCCTATGCATACCTAACTGCTATTGTTGCAAGGGATTTGGTACACTCTTGTCTAATTGAAAACTTTTCTTTGTGATTCTTAGAATCATGCAAAAAAGTAGGAAAATGTAAGCTATGTCTGTTTTTTAAAGAAATACCTTGATGAAATGGTATGACTTATTCTGGAGAACTGATGCTTGTTTTGTTGAAATGTCAGCTTTAGTTTTTGTTGGGTTTGTTCAACCCTGATTGTAAGGTTCAACCTGGGTAGCCAGGTTTAGAGAATTGTGTTTTGACTGTTTCTTTCTCTTGGTCAAAAAGCCTGGGGCAGCATATCTTCAGGGCTCTAAGGACGAAATGGAAACCACACTTTTCTTTGGGTGAGGAATAATGACTTGAGAAGAAATGGATGTAATTGGCACTGTCTGAGTTTTCTGTACACCATGAATTCAAGGCATTCTTCATGTGTAATAACTCTTATAGTATATATTTACACCTCTTTCACACCCTCCTTCCAACCTTTCCTTGGATACCAAATACTACAGCCTCTCCTCACTTAACGACGGAGTTCCGTTCCTAAGTAAGGAGCATACTATAATGGTAGTGGGTTTGTGTCAACCATCTTTGATATTGTTTTAATGTCACCTTTGCACCATTTATAACATTTCTAGCATATTTTTAAATGTTTATACAGTAGTGTACTGTATATTGCAATAAACAGAATAGAGGAAATCAGCTCTAATATATGTACATTATTTAGGTATAAATACTGGTATAAATTTACAGTTAATGAACACAATACAAAATAAAATAACAGAAGTGGAAATGAAGACAAAAGACAAAGAAAAGAAAATTTGCTCAATCACAGCAATAAAAACAGAATAAAAACCACTTCAATACTTACGAATAAGGTAAGATTGATCCGTTGTGTTCAGAGATAAACTGCCTTAACAAATCAACATTGCGGTAGTCCAAGACAAGGTATTCATCTCGACAAATTGGGCATGGATTACCAGTGGAGATCATCTTTGCACGCTGGAAAATGTTAACTCAGTTGTGACATCTTATGGTAGGAAAAAACAAAATTATGGCACTGTACATAACATTTATTAGCCCTTTCACTGTTGGGACCCCTGCTCGCAAACTTGCTCTCAGTGTTGAAGAATTAAAAAATCTTATGAAATGATAGAAAATCTATTCCTAATGGTAATGAAACCAAAAGTACAAAATTTGATGGAAAACTTGCGGAATTACGCTCTTGCAAAGTTAGTGGTCTCGGCGATATTTACGAATTGGCGATTTTGCCCACTTTGAGCCCTATTTTGGGCCAATTCCATTGTTCCAGTCGACTATATTTAAAGCTATTTTGCTAGAACTCCCTTTGTTCTATCGATTGAGTACAAGAAACTGCCCATTTGCCTATTTAAACTACCCAATAAAGTGATCAGAAATTGGTAATTTGGCCAATTTCATTCAAAATTAAAAAAAAGGCCAGTTTTAAAATAGGGTCCAGAATAAACAATGCAGACATTCCTGGAACTAAAATAACATTTTCTCTGTTCATTAGTCACGCCTCCAGGCCCCTCTTATATTACGCTTGCTTTCCATTTTGAATTTTTCACACAAAAAATATAAGATTTACCGTTATGCAGACTACTGCCTTATTATAAAAATGGTATAAATAATATCAGTGCATTTGTGAAAGCATAGACCCACCAGTTGACGTGTATTGGACGCGTGACGTGATTTGTTTACACTTGAACATCGGCAAAAACTAAACATTTCCACAACTTTGAGCTCAATTTCAAGGTACTTTTAGTTTGTAAACCATTCGAAATCATCTCTATTTCTGTAATATATCTTCCATTCTATCGAATGAGATCAAGAAAAAGAGAATACAACCATAAATACTATACGAAAATACACCACAAAGTCATTGTTTTAAACCAAAAACACAGTCAGTTTTTTCCTCATTATGCACTGCGTGCTGCAGGATTTTTTTTATACTGCGCACACTGACCAAGCAGACCCATTCTCTCATGTGTATGCCTACCAGTTATCTCCCGCAAGACTGGAAGCAAACAGAATTTTGGCGTAGCATTACGGGACCGACAGTGGCTTCAAAGCCGTAATATTATGGGACTGACAGTGAAAGGGTTAAAAATATGTATGAGTGTACAGTATTAAATGTTCTTAACTATCTCTATTACAGATCCCACCAGAAACTTGGCACAAACCTAAACACAAAGTTTAGCAATATACACAAAGGTGTAAAAGGAATATATTTTGAACATGGGTATGAGGGGATGAAGAAAAACTGCAAAACTATTGCAGTTAAAAGCAAGCAAAAATATCTCATTTCACTTGTGGTACATGTACAGGAGGGTCCCGTTCATACAGCAGGTTAGATTCTGGGTTACTGCTGTAAAGAAAAAATCTCTGTAAAGTGAAACAGCCTTTTTTCACTTTCAAATTACAACATGTTTACACTATCATCTATTAACCGTGCCCAAAGATCTGGAATTCACTACCTGAACCAGTAAAAGATCCCCTGACTACATATGAATTTAGGGCTATTCTTAAAAATCACCTCATCTCTCAATACTAACCAAATTAACATCTAACCAGTTTAAAGCAACTCTCCCAAATATTATATGACCTCTAGTCTATTAAAACATCTACTCATCCTTAAAATAGTACTGTTTACACCATTATTTGTAAAATTGTTATTCTTTTGTGCAACTTCCAACTCTGACTACCTCACATTAGTACAGTGGTACCTCGGTTAACGATGGTCCCCAAACTCGCCCTTTTATGTAAGTTTATTTTTTTTAAATGCTTTTATATGTGTATTTTTGGGGGTCTAAAAGGACTAGTCTATTTTACATTATTCCTTATGAGGATAAATTCGTTTGGTAATGGCACTTGAACAGCATTCTGGAACGAAAAAATATTGTTAACCGAGGTACCACTGTATTAAGATTAATTAATGATTAATTAAAATGATAACCACTCTTAATCCTGTCTAGACTTAAGTAGTTTTTAAGTATTAGGATTGGTCTGCCTGAAATGCCCCAGCATGATAGTGACTTTCTTTGTACTTAACAAATCAAAATTATAATTACACATTGTAACCTTTGCAAAGAAATAAAATCTTTATCTTTATCTTTCAGGGTCAAGACACATTTAGCTTTCTCAAACATTATGTAGGAGGTCTAGTCAATGTTGAGCTTGAGTTTGCTGGTTGTCATCCAAATCTTATAGCTATTTACCAACCAATTTGACTGATGCATATTATTACATACACCACTTAAATATTATACACTATATATCATTATATGATACAATACAATCAATTCCCATACTGTAGCTTTAGACTAATCAGAAACACTCACCCTAATAAATTATATTTGAAGAAAGTATTGAATCAGTAAGGGTCATGTAATGCTACACAGTTGAAGTGAAAACGATGGTAGGTAGGAAGAAGTGATAGCGTTGAGGGGAAGACAGATGGGGGGGGAGACATGGGGATTACATCCGATACGTACATAATAATATCACCGCTTCCTCAATATCATATGTTGATACTGATGAAGTCCCTAAACAAATACAGCATTGTCTTAAATATTCTTCATCATTAGGGTGTTAAAAGAAAGTTTTCATATACAATAATTTAAAAAAATTACATATACATACAATAGTTATGATTTCCAAAGGTTTACTACACAACCAATTTTTTTTCATTTTTTGACAAATTGTCATGTCAGTAATATGTATACACTTGTGTAGTGTATTATAAGTAATCCTAGCTGTTATATGTCTGATCCCTTTGTTACTTGTGACGTCAGAGGCCCGCGCACGTAGACCCAAGCGCCCATTCTCACTATTGGAAGTACGTAGGCCTAGCAGGTGGTAGGGGTATTCCTTCTCACAGACTCCGTCAATATACCAGTCACCATCCACCGAGTGTTTCTCTTGACTACCTATTTATCTCCAAGAACCCCTCACGATAAAATGGTAAAATATGCCTAATAAAATGAAAAATTAAAATATATAAACAAATACATAATGAATGCTGGTACTGCAAAGTTACACCAAAAAATCACTCACGATGCAGGTCTTTCTGGTTTTTCGTGCAGAAAACGCACCCTTAAAGTTCCGACGGTAGTTTTTCCACACTGGATCAGAACCATATGTAGTGTGGTAAGCTGAAATAATAAAAAAAATGTAGCTATAAATAAGAGAAAAAGAAAGGCACAAGTTACAGCCATATACAAGCACCAGTGTGATTCATCATGAACCCCCCTTTTTTTTACTTTCATATACTGCAGTGGTACCTCGACATACGAGCAGCTCCCAACTCGAACAATTGTGTAAGTGTATTTTTGTAAGTGCTTTTGTAAGTGTATTTTTGGGGGTCTGAAACGAATTAATCTAATTTACATTATTCCTTATGGGAACAAATTCATTCAGTATCAGCACTCGAACAGCCTTCTGGAACGAATTAAACTTGTAACTCAAGGTACCACTATATATATACACATATAGAGTCACTGGACACATTCCAAGAACTGCTACAGTTTGTGGAACTCTTTGAAACATGGTGTTATGCACAGTGCTAATTTACACTCCTCACACATAAAATGACAGTTTCTGCATTTTTATGGGCGGGTTGTTGTGGCTGTGGTTGTGCAGGTTGTTGTGGTGTATGGGTGGTTGAAGGTGGCCTTTGTTGTGGATGTGCTGAGTCAGTGGCATGGCTACCATCCTGGGGTGCCGCTAGTGCCACAAGATGCATTATACCACCACCACCTGCTGCCGCATGTATATTATCCATCCCAATTGTAACATTACCCATACCGCCTTCCCCACTAACCATGCTGTCTTCCCAATCACCCACATGGAAATAAGTCACTTTGTCTGACTTTTTTGGGTTATCCTAGGTTCTCTGCACATATGCTGCTATGTATGATAATTGTCTTCCCCACCACTCACGCTGTCTTCTCTGTGCCATATGCTATTTCAATTGGAATAGCATATGGCATACTACCATAATGGATGTAGTCTTGTATAAATTGACGCTTTACTGGAGAATATTCCTCTTCATTGTTGCTACTGGAACTGTAATCAAGAGCTTGGAAATCACAATCAGTATCACTATCATGACCACTGCTCACATCTGAGTCCTAGACATGGGAAAATATAAGTTTCCTTTTCACCGTGGTACAACTGAACATGAACGAGACGGCCCAGCACCACAGGTGGAAGGTTGTTAGTAGTCTGGGTTTTCAGCACTATTTCTGGTATCCTGGGCATTGCTTTTGGCCACAAACTCCTCAAAACCATGAAATTCATCTTCATGACACTTCCATCTGTGTTAGAACTATCACTTGGGAAAAGAAGAGTCCCAATTCGCCGGGGAGTGAGGTATTCCTTACAGCTAGGCATGGTGAACAAGGCGTACTGAATTGGCACTCCCACAATGCACTGCGGCCTCCCCAATTTTTTTTATACTGCGCACACTGAGTACACAGACCTATTCTCTCACCTGTAGGCCTACCAGCTTTCTCCAGCCAGATTTAAAGCCGCTAGAATTTTGGCATAGGATTACAGGACCGACACTGGTTTGCAAACTGGAATATTATGGGACCGACAGTGAAAGGGTTAATGACAGTTTCGTTCCTAAGAGCAGGTCGATAACGAACTGGTCGTTAAGCGAGAAGCATACTACGTATATGTACTAGTAGAGGGTTTGTGTCAACCATCTTTATTTATAACATTTTTAGTATATTTTTAATTTTTTTATACAGTAGTGTACTGTTTATTGTAATAAACAGAACAGAGGAAATAAAACAGCTCTAATATACATTACTTAGGTTATGCATACTGGTCAGAGAGCTGGTTGTAAGTCCGAGTGGTCGTTAAGTGAGGAGAGACTGTACTGTATTAATGAAACAAACAGGCTAGCTATATCAGTAATATTACAGTGGACCCCTGGTTTACGTAAATAATTCGTTCCAGAATGCTGTTCAAGTGCCGTTACCAAACGAATTTGTTCCCATAAAGAATAATGTAAATTAGATTAGTCCTTTTAGATCCTCAAAAATACACTTACAAAAGCACTTACAAAAATACACTTACATAATTGTTCGAGTTTGGAGCAGTACGTCAACCGGGGGTCCACTGTACAGTACAAACAAGTGAATGATGAATCTAAAACAAATAAATATTTAATGTCACAAATTTCATATAAACTTATATAAATCACAGAATGTGTGGGGCTTGAACCCATGACAAGCGAGTCCTAAAATTCATAGACCAGCATGTAAACGTTCAGTGATTTGTTTCCAATCGTGTTATGATTTCGTAGTCAAACTTATATAAGTTGCATACATCACTTGAACCACTCTCTGCACCAGAGTGACACCTTCACACATTCAGGGGTGGGGCTCCAGGATGAGTGTCATTTGAGTACTCACTGTACACGGATGCCTGGCCTTGGGGACGTATGCTCACATTTAGGGGTAGCGCTATTTGCAGCTGAAGTCGCTGTAAGACTGAAATTTGTAATGTCCTGCATTAAAAAGCCCTGTTCATTGAATGAACCAAGCCATGGCACAGAAAACAGCAAGTATACTTAAGACACCAGCTGAACCCACTACTTAAGCACCTCACCACTAATTGCTACTAGGCACTTTCTCTAAGTTTTTGAGACATTAATGTGCCAAAAAGACACTCCTTTCTGTGTCCCCTTTGCTGAATAACCCACAGCACAGCAGGTTTCAGGAACCTCAAAATTCTTTGGCTAAACACCATTTTGTTAATTCACCAGAGATAAATGCAATATCACTGTCACACACTTAAACAGGCAACATGGTGGACACCTCATCCTGTGGCTACACATACATTTAAAATATAATGTACGTACATGTAATACTGTACAGGCATTGTGCTCTCATGGGTTTGTTTTACATAATACTTCACCTATCATTCAATGAAGGTCTACTAGTTTTTTAACCCTTTCACTGTTGGTGTCGTATTAGTACGGCTTACAAGCCAGTGTTGGTGCCGTATTAATACGCCAAAATTCTAGCGGCTTCAAATTTAGCGGGAGAAAGCTGGTAGACCTACATGTGAGAGAATGGGTCTGCATGGTCAGTGTGCGCAGTATAAAAAAAATCCTGCAGCAGGCAGTGCATAATGAGAAAAAAAAAAAACTCTGACTGTGTTTTTGGTTTAAAACTCTGAATTTGAGGTGTATTTCTGTGTGATATTTATTGTTGTATTCTTGTTTTCTTTGTCTCATTTGATAGAATGGAAGATATGTTACAGAAATAGAGATGATCTTGATTTGTTTCACGATGAATATGTACCTTGAAATTGAGCTCAAATTAGCAGAAATGTTCGAAATTAGCGGAAATGTCCTATATATGTCCAACTGGTCAGTCTAATATGCAGTCATGAATGGGTTGACATTATTTATACAATTATTACAATAATGCAGTAGTCTGCATAACAGTAAATCTTCTATTTTTTGTGAATAAAAATTCAAAATGGATAGCAAGAGTAATTAATATAAGAGGGGCCTGGAGACGTGACTAATGTACAGAGAAAATGTTATATAAGTGCCAGGAATGTCTGCATTGTTTATTCTGGACCCTATTTTGAAATTGGCATCTTTTGAAATTTGTGTGAAATTGGCCAAATTGTAAATTTCTGACCACTTTATTGAGTAGTTGGGTAATTTAAATTCTTCGACACTGAGAGTAAGTTTGTGAACAGGGGTCTCGACAGTGAAAGGGTTAAAGAATGAATTGTTCTGAAAATCTAGAGAGGTACGTAATCTTGAGGAAACATCATATTATTGATTCACAACTGAATGAGATAGATTATTCAAATTTAAAGAAATAAGAATTATTGTTCAGATTAGAAAAATTCTGAATACTGCACATAAAATAATTCCTCATACAAGGAAATTCCCAAATAGGAGATATTTATACTGTACTGTATTTGTGTGCATGTGTGTACTGCAAAGCTGGGGTTTGTAATGAGCTGTATACTGAGTGTGAGAAGTTCATAAGATTTACTTATCTTACATATTTAACAGAAAGTAAGAAAAAAAAAACAGTAATCCTGCAAAAAACAAAAATGTTTAATAGGATTCTATTTTAAGAACATAAGAAAGGAGAAACACTGCAGCAGGCCTGTTGGCCTATACTAGGCAGGTCTTTCACAAATCCTTCCCACTATCAGAACATTTGCCCAACCCATTATCAATGCAACCCTAGCAATAAGCTTTGATAAATCTATTTACTCATATGCAAGTCTCACTCAAATCCAACCCCTCTCACTCATGTATTTATCCAACCTAAATTTGAAAATACCCAAAGTTTTAGCTTCAGTCACCCTACTAGGCAGACTGTGCCACTCATCAACTACTCTATTTCCAAACCAATACTTTCTTATGCCCTTTCTAAATCTAAACTTATCTAATTTGAATCCATTATTGCAGGTTCTGTCTTGGATAGATATCCTCAAGACCTTATTTATATCCCCTTTTTTAATACCCATCTTCAACTTAAACACTTCGATCATGTCTCCCCTCATTCTTTGTCCTACAAGTGAATGTAATTTAAGGGACTTCAATCTTTCTTCATATGGAAGATTTCTAATGCGATGGAGTTATAGTAATTTTCCGAGTGGTTACTACTACCTGTTAACAGTTTTCTATGGAGGGAAGGGGAAGGACAAATATTCAGGGGACTCAAAACTGTATAATTACATATGGTAAAATTTAAAAAACACAGCAATATGGATCCCTACCTTCACTCTTTATGTACTTCATGCTTGTCTCTACTGGGATGACTCTGGAGCGGTCTTTGGTAGGATCACGTTCCTCCTGCACTACCTCTTCCTCACTGGCCTTGCATCTTAGCCTTGTGCTGGTAACCAGACTGCATCTTACAGGATTTGCATCAATAACCTAAAAGTACCATGGTTTAAATTTAAACAATGATAAAAGGGAACAATTTTCTAGGTTAATGATGAAAACATTTTTATGACTTCAACATTTTTACATTTGACACAGTAACTTGCTTCTACATACGTATAGTGTCTGGGCTTTACATTACTTCCTTCTTTAGGAAGATATGCCTCTGCCCTGTACATAGGTGCAATGGACTTCCCTCTTTTTCTTTAGGGTCATTTTTTCTCCTGGATACTGACATCAAAATGGAAGCATCCCAGATGCCAACCAAACAAGCTACCCTCTATCTACAGGTCAGCCCTACCCTGCCCCTCATTAACCATCTGTTACTGTTCCTGCACTGCATGATGGGATGATCATAATTGTCCCTCTTGGAGGGCAGTTCCAATTTCTTGGACCAAGAGTACTTCAATAACATCAAGGCATTTTCCTTGAAGGGAGAGGGAGGATAGAGGCTCAATATCATTCACTACTGCCAGAATGTGTTGTTTACCAATTTGAATCAAGATATGAGCCTCAAATCAATGGAGCCCAGTGTATCAGGACCCTAACATTTTGAAGTTTCACAAAATTAAAAAAAAAATAATGATAAAAGACCTTAAAAAAGTAACATAAAAATTGCCATTACCTTGAAAGGGAGTAAGAGGCTTAATAGTTGGTGCAAAATATCCCCACTGAAGTCGAAGACTGCAGTGAGTACACTAAGGGACAACTCAATAAGGATAAGGGGGATTACCAATGAACCCCTGACTCTTCAAGAGAGAAGCTGGAAAATTAAACACATAAGCAGTATAATGTGATCCTTTATTGACAACGTTTCACCCACACAGTGGGCTTTATCAAGTCACAAACAGATCTTTGTGACTTGATAAAGCCCACTGTGTGGGCAAAACATTGTCAATAAAGGATCACATTATACTGCTTATGTGTTTAATTTTCCATTGTGTCGGTATTTTATACCATTTATTTCCAAGAGGGAAGCTGATAAAGTTCTTCAAGTCAGTTACTAATTAGCTGGCTGTGGTGCATATGTTGAACCATGTGCAGCTAGCACCAACAGCCTGGTTGATCAGTTCATCCATCAGGAGGCCTGATCTGGGACTGGACCATGGGGGTATTGCCCCAACACCGTGTCCAGATAAGGTTCAGGTAGTGTAATCCCATCAAAAATCCTCAGCTTGATCCATAGGTGTCCTGTAGCTCGATCGCTAGCGCACTCAGCTCACACACTGAGGTCTGGGGTTCGAATCTCCTCCGGTACGGCTGAAAACATTAGGGACGTGTTTTCATAAGACTGTCCCTGTTCACCCATCAGTGTAAAATGGGTACCTGGGTGTTAGTTGACTGGTGTGGGTCGCATCCTGGGACAAAACTGACCTAATTTGCCCGAAATGATCAGCATAACAAGGGGCTTTCTGTAGTAGTACATATGTCATTGATGTCAGCTAGGCCTGTATACCTTGTACATGTACTATGGGTTTATGCTAAACCCATAGCAGCTGGGTAATAGGAGGCAATCAGATTTGATCCAAGGAAAGAAGATAGCTCTATTTCCTGGGATCAAGAGCCCTTCACAATCATCATGACACTTGAAGGGTGTGACTGGAGCAAACAGGTTAGTGTCAATCAATAATTGCCGAGGCAATTTGTAGCCATCTTGAAAGGCATAAATTGATTAATGAATCTCAACACAGTTTTACAAAGGGGCGTTCCTGCCTTACGAATTTACTAACTTTTTTCACTAAGGTATTTGAGGAGGTAGATCATGGTAATGAATTTGATAGTGTATATGGACTTCAGTAAGGCTTTTGATAAAGTTCCACATCAGAGGCTATTGAGGAAACTTAAGGCACATGGAATAAGAGGAGAAATTTTTTCCTGGGTAGAGGCAGCAGAGAGTTTGCATAAATTGGGAGAAATCAGAGTGGGAGCACGTCACAAGCAGTGTTCCACAGGGGTCAGTGTTGGGCCCTTTGTTGTTCACAATTTACAAAAACGACATAGATGAGAGAATAAATAGTGACATAAGCAAATTTGCTGATGACACCAAAATAGGCCATCCAATTAATTCTAATGAGGACATTAGAGCACTCCAGAAAAATTTGAATACAGTGGACCCTCGGTTAACGAATACCCCGGAAATCGTACAATTATGTAAGTATAATATTGTAAGTGCATGTGGAAGTGTATTTTTGGGGGTCTGAAATAGACTAACCTACGTGACATTATTTCTTAAGGAAGTAAATTCGTTTTGTAATGGCACTTGAGCAGGCTTCTGGGATGAAGTTTTTTCGTTAACCGAGGGTCCACTGTACATACATAGACTGATGCAGTAGTCGAAGAAGTGGCAGATGCAGTTTAATATAGACAAATGCAAAGTTCTAAATGTTGAACAGGAAAATAACCACGACACATATAAACTAAATAATGTAGATCTTAATACAGGTCGGCCCTCACTAATCCGGCAATCAGTAATGCGACACTAATTTCGGCTAGCATAACTTCAAATTTCTGGGGTCGCCACACCAACCTGCCACTGCTGTTGAGTTTACCTGGAGAGGGTTTCGGGGATCAACACCCCTGCGGGTCGGTCTGAGACCAGGCCTCATGGTGGATCAGGATCTGATCAACCAGGCTGTTACTGCTGGCTGCATGCAAACTGACGTATGAACCACAGCCTGATTGGTCAGGTACTGACTATAGGTGCCTGTCCAGTGCCTTCTTAAAGACAGCCAGGGGTCTATTGGTAATCCCCCTTATATATGCTGGGTGGCACTACTTGCTGCATAAGTCATTCCAATTTCTTTTTCTCCATTTATTGTTATAACCTGCTCACTTCTAGCCCTAGCCATGGTTCCAACGAATAAAAGAAATGCTTCTCGTTGTGTAGAACACATACACCATACATTGTCCATAAAAGATAAGGTGGCTTTGAAGCCACTGTCGGTCGCCATGAGCTCAGCTCACTCAGATAAGTTATGACTGGTAAATTTGGGCCTACATACGAGAGAATAGGTCTGTATGGTAAGTGTGCACTAGTATATAAAAAAAAATCCTGTAGCACGCAATGCTGTAAAACAGCGCCTTTGCAGTGTATTTTCGTATGGTTTTTATTGGTGAATTCTAGTTTTTTTTATCTCATTTGATAGAATGGAAGATATATTACAGAAATATATATGATTTTGATTGGTTTCACGATGGAAAGTACCTTGAAATTGAGCTTAAAGTAGCGGAAATGTTCACTTTTTGCTGATGTTCATGAGTAAACAAATGACGTCACCATCCAATACTTGTCCAACTGGTCAGTCTAATACACAGTCACAAATGGATTGACATTATTTATACAATTATTACAATAATGCAGTAGTCTGTATAACAGTAAATACTACTATTCTATTTTTTTGTGTGAATAAAAATTCAAAATGGAAAGCAAGTGTAATATAAGAGGGGCCTAGAGATGTGACTAATTAACAGAATTTTTTTTATTTTAGTGCCAGGAATGTCTGCATTGTTTATTCTGGACCCTATTTTGAAATTTGTGTGAAATTAGCCAAATTACCAATTTCTGACCACTTTATTGAAATAGGTAAATGGGTGGTTTCTTGTACTCAATTGACAGAATAGAAGGAATACTAGTGAAATAGCTATGAGTTTGATAAGCTGGAACAATGGAATGGGACAAAAATAGGGCATAAAGTGGGTGAAATCGCTGATGTGCAAGTATCGCCGATCGGGTAAAGTGTATTCTAACCTAACCACACTGTAATCTGGCAAAATCATTAATCCGGCACCCTACAGGTCCCAATGATGCCAAATTAGTGATGGTCAACCTGTATTACTGATTGTGAAAAGGATTTAGAAGTTCTGGTTAGCAGTAATTTGAAACCAAGACAACAGTGCATAAGTGTTTGCAATAAAGCGAACAAAATCTCTGGCTTCATATCAAGAAGCATAAGAGTATGCTGCACAGTTCTGGTCACCGTATTACAGAATGGATATAAATGCACTGGAAAATGTAGAAAGGAAGATATGATTGGGGATATGAAAGGGGATATGATTGAGGTGTATAAATGGAAAACAGGAATAAATAAAGGGGATATAAATAGTGTGCTAAAAATATCTAGTCAAGACAGGACTTGAAGCAATAATTTCAAGTTAGAAAAATTCAGATTCAGGAAGGATATAGGAAAGCACTGGTTTGGTAATAGAGTTGTAGATGAGTGGAACAAACTCCCGAGTACCATCATAGAAGCTAAAATGTTGTGTAATTTTAAAAATAAGTTAGATAAATACATGAGTGGGTGTGAATTGAACCTGACTAGCTTGTTCTAGTAGGTCTGATGCTGTGCTCCTTCCTTAAGTGGATGTGACCTGGACCTGACTTGGTTGGGTCAGTGGCACAAGCCAGTAGGTGACTTGGACCTCCCTTGCATGGGCCAGTAGGGCTCCTGTAGTGTTCTTTCTTTCTTATGTCTATTGCTCTATCATGAGCCACAGAAGTGGACAGAGACTAGTGAAAAAGTTAAGTTTACTCAGGTTATTAATCTGGAGGATAAGTAACCCATATTACTGTTAGTATACACTCTGACAAGTTGATGAATAAGACACATTTGCAACACTTAGGTACCAGTCTTGTAAATGTCTTATTCATTGATTAGCAACCCAGGATAACCCAATAGTCACTGTTGTGCTTATATCCATCTATTCATCTTTCCCAGGATGCGACCTGCAAACATAAGCTTGTGGTTTAATTGGCAGTGGCCTCAGTTCACACTGAGGGGCTTAAGTTTCGATCCATGTCAATTGGTAGTGGTCTTGGCTTCCACTGAGGGACTGGGGTTTGATCTCTGCCTATTCATCTAACAGTAAGTAGGTACCTGGGTGTTAGGTGACTGGTGTGGGTCACATCCTAGCAAAATGGATTAAAGGACTTATGGAAATATGCCAGTCTAATGACATACCTACTTACTGCTGAGTGAACATAGGCAACAAGTACAAAGAAACATGCCTAACATTTTACGCCCTTGTACCAGGATTAAACCCAGGTCCTACGGTTGAGCCAAAGGTGCTACCACTTAAAGCTACATGCTTTAGTAGTTTAGTAGGTTTTTTTTTTTTTTTTGGGGGGGGGTAAAATATGCAGGTATATTAAGAAGAGCACTATTGTAGAATCCTCCAATGGTTGTATAATGCACATTATTAAAGGCATAGTGGTGGTATTATTATTACAATCAAAACTATGCGTTAAACTCACAAGGGTAAAGTGGTGGTAAATTATAACAATTTACCCAAGGATTACCATCAAAACAAAACATGATTTATATAATTGACTTAATCACTATCTTGAGAAATGTAAACACTAAGGAGGAACAAAAAGTAAATAAATTAAAGCTTATTTAGGGTACAACTAATTTTTTTTTTTTTTTTAATCATAATTGTCTTATATAATAACAATGTGTAAACTACCAAGGATAACCTAAAGAATAAAAGGTCAAAGTAACGTGTAGAATCACCAGAAAACGTATGTACCCGTAATAATGGTGTAGGTGTTACAGTATGTGAAGACAATGTCTTGTAAGTACACAGTAACCTCCGGAACATCTCGTCGTTAATGTTTACAAGTAAGAGTAGTATCTAATGCCACATGTTGCAGTGATCCTTACACTACTTAGTTTTCACTGTTAACACAATTTAACCCCATCGAGGCAGCCATGCTGACAACTGGATCCTCCTTGAGAGCAATGAAGGGAGCTGAGAAACGAAATTATTGTGTAACTCGAAATAAATAGTTATCTATTTTGTATGGTATATATAAAACGTTGATATAATATTTAAAATATTTAATCTTGTAAGTGTAAGTAATATATCTAATACTGATTTCGTTTTTGACCGACAAATATTAGGAAATGAAGTAGGAGTCCCTTCGAAGCTCAGAGCCCTCCTTCATGGAGCTGATGTACAAGGGCAGGAAAATCTGGAATTTTTAAAATGTGATTACTTTGCTCAAAGAAGTGTTTTATGTATCGCTATTATCAATAAATATACCCCAATACACACAGGTCATGACGATATAGGTTTCATTGTGTAACAAATTAAGATTTCTCAGATGGACGCGGATAAAGACTAAGGTTCTGAAACAGCGTAGCGAAATGGCTACCTGCTATATCTTAAGATGTTAGCTGAAAGTGGCGTTTGTGACAGTGTGTGTTGCAGGGACGTTGAAAGTGACCCTAGGATAAGTGAAACTAGGTAAAGCGAAGATGGATGCACCGTCGACAAGCAGCGCTGCCCCCACCACCACCACCACCGCACCAAAGGTAGATATATCTTGAACCTCGGAGCCATTTTGACATTCCATATTTTCTTGTGCAATAAGTTTAAGCATATAGTTGGAAGTGTTAGCACTTCCCGCATGCTTCATCCCATCGCTGAATTTATGCTAGCTGTACTTTTTGTAGTCCTAACGAAGTAGAATTTATAGAACGGAATAATAAGGCATAAATTAGCAGTAGGTGGACCGGCTGTGGTCGTGGCTAGACAAGTATCACACCCACTTTTTTCACCTAAATTATTATTTTTACTAATTCCTGGACTTTAATTGTATTTTTTCAGTAGTTTATTGCTGGAAATAGTATGTTAAAAGTTTATATAGTTCCTAGGACCATTAATAATCACATTATAACTTGTATTGATTGGTTATTTAGGTCATTGTGATATAACCCATGTGGTTTAGCGCTTCTATTTGATTATAATAATAATAATAGGTCATTGTGAAAAAAAGGTATTTAGCAGTTATTGTAATTTTTTTTTATTCATATTTGTATCATTAAATATTTAATGTACAGTATATACTCAAGAGATGCAAATGTAAAGTGTTATATATATGTTTATTTACTACAAGTACATGTACAAGGTATACAGGCCTAGCTGACATCAATGACATACTACTATATAGAAAGCCCCTTGTTATGCAGAGCATTTCCTGCAAATTAGGTCAGTTTTGTCCCAGGATGCGACCCACACAAGTCGACTAACACCCAGGTACCTATTTTACTAATGGGGGAACGTAGACAACCGGTGTAAGGAAACACGTCCGATGTTTACACCCCCTCGCCGGGAATCGAACCTGAATCCTCACTGTGTGAAGCGAGATCTTTTGCCACCAGGCCACGGCCATGACAAATGATTTTAGGAACTTTTTTGGGCTATCCTAGGTAATTTACACTATGATGAAACGCAAGAGGGTCACCACATAGAACGAAAGGAACATGTAAAGGACTTGGGAATAATTATGTCTGCTGATCTGTCTTTTAAAGACCATAACAAGACAAAGATCACAACAGCCAGGAAGATGACGGGGTGGGTATTGAGAACTTTCAAAACAACGGAAATAATGCCGATGGTGACACTCTTTAAATCGCTAGTGCTCCCTCACTTAGAATACTGCTCTGTGCTGCTCAGGGCAGGAGAAATATCAGAGCTGGAACAAATTCAGAGATCGAGTACGGCTCACATTGAGCCATTGAAACATCTAAATTATTGGGAACGCCTTCAAGCCTTGAACATGTACTCATTGGAGCGGAGGAGAGAGAGATACATGATAATATATACTTGGAAAGTACTTGAGGGCCTGGTCCCAAATCTGCACACTGCCATAACAACATACTGGAGTGAGAGATATGGGAGAAAGTGTAAAATAAACCCAGTGAGGAGCAGGGGTGCGGTGGGGACAATACGGGAGCACTGTATTAACATCCAGGGTCCCAGACTATTCAACATCTTACCATAAGATATCCGAAACACGGCTGGAACCAGTGTAGAAGCCTTCAAGAGGAAACTGGACAAGTATCTTCATCGGGTGCCAGATCAACCAGGCTGTGATGGATATGTGGGGCAGCGGGCCTCCAGCAGCAACAGCCTGGTTGACCAGGCAAGCACCAGATGAGCCTGGCCCATGGCCAGGCTCAGAGAGTAGATAAACTCGAAACTCTTCAAAGGTATATCAAAGGTATGATAATTATACTTTGTGTACCTGTGCCTAAATAGTTTACTTTCTTATTAACCCGGAGAGTTATGAAAATTCATTGGGGTCCTTTAAGCCTCTTCCCAGGATGTGAATCTCACCAGTTCCCTAGCATCCAGGTATCAGCTTAACCCTTTGACTGTTTTGGTCGTATATATATGTCTTGCGAGCCAATGTTTTTGACGTATATATACTCCAAAATTCTAGCGGCTTCAAATCAAGCGGGAGAAAGCTGGTAGGCCCACATGAGAGAGAATGGGTCTGTGTGCAGTATTAAAAAATCCTGCAGCACGCAGTGCATAATAATAATAATAAAAACTGTGTTTTTGGATTAAAATGCCAACTTTGAGGTGTATTTTCATATAGTATTTATGGTTGTATTCACAATGAAAAGGACCTTGAAATTGAGCTCAAAGTAGTGGAAATGTTCGATTTTTGCCGATGTTTAAGAGTAAACAAACGACATTGTCCAATAAGTGTCCAACTAGCCATTCTAATACGCAGTCACGAATGGGTTGACATTATTTATATACAATTATTACCATAATGCAGTAGTCTGCATAACAGTAAATCTTCTATTTTTTGTGCGAATAAAAATTCAAAATAGAAAGCAAAAGTAATAGTATAAGAGGGGCCTGGAGATGTGACTCATAAACAGAGAAAATGTTATTTTAGTGCCAGTAATGTCTACATTGTTCATTCTGGACCCTATTTTAAAATTGGCATCTTTTTTATTTTGCGTGAAATTGGCCAAATTGCCAATTTCTGACCACTTTATTGGGTAATTGAAATCGGTAAATGGGCGGTTTCTTGTACTCAATCGATAGCACAAATGGAGTTCTAAAGAAATAGCTATGAGTTTGGTCGACTGGAACAATGGAATTGGCCGAAAATAGGGCTCAAAGTGGGCGAAATCGCTGATGCATAATTCCGTAAGTTTTCCATCAGATTTCGTACTTTTGGTGTCATTACCATCGGGAAGAGATTCTCTTATCATTTCATAAGAAAAAATAATTTTTTTTTTAAATTCTTCGACACTGAGAGCAAGTTTGTGAGCAGGGGTCTCGACAGTCCAAGGGGTAATGCTAGGTGAACGGGTAGCAGGTGTAAGGAAATATCCCCATCATTTCCACTCAGCTGAGGATCAAACTCCAATTGCAGTGGACCCTTGGTTTTCGTTGAAAATTAATTCCAGAATGCTGTTTGAGTGCCATTACCGAACAAATTTGTTCCCATAAGGACAAATGTAAAGTAGATTAGTCGTTTCAGAACCCCAAAAATACACTTACAAAAGCTCTTACAAAAATACATTTACATAATTGTTCGAGTTTTGAGGTGAACGAAAACCGAGGGTCCACTGTACAATGGAACCTCCACTAACGAGTTTAATCCGTTCCGTGACCTTGCTCGCATCTGGATTTGCTCGTTTGCAGAGTCAATTTTTCTCATTTAAATTAATTGAAATGGAATTAATTCGTTCCAGTGGAATTCCAGGTTCCATAAAATACTTCAATAATTTCCCTAATACATGTATCAACTCTATGGCTTATTTATCTATCACAATTCATCTAATATGATATAATAAACAATATAAATAACATGGAAACCTGATATATACTCTAGAATGAATAAAATATGTCATTATATATGTGGCGGTGTCGGCGGCCGACTAGAGTTTGTCTGGAGACAGGACAAAATACTCCTTGAATATTTCGCTATCATCATCTCTACAGCTTATATTTATCTATCACAATTCATTTAATGTGACAAAATAAACAATATAAATTACATAGAAATCTGATACTATATACTCTAGAATGAATAAAATATGTCATTATGTGACAAGTGGAGGCGACCATAACCGCTCCAGCATTGTTGTGGTATTCACTGCCATCTAGTGACGGCTTTTCGAAGCCGACTATTATTGTAATTATTACGTATTATATAGTAGTACATTATTATTATACATGTATTATTATTATTATTATTATTATTATTATTATTATTTATTATTATTATTCATATTGTTATTATTATTATTATTATTATTATTATTATCAATATAAATAATTTTGAATTTTTATTCACACAAAAAAATAGATTTACTGTTATGCAGACTATGACATTATTGTAATAATTGTATAAATAATGTCAACTCATTCATGACTGCATATTGGAATGGACATCACCAAAAAATCGATCATTTCTGCTACTTTGAGCTCAATTTCAAGGTACTTTTCATCATGAAACCAATCAAAATCATATCTATTTCTGTAATATATCTTCCATTCTATCAAATGAGACCAAAAAAACGAGAATACAACCATAAAAACTATACGAAAATATACCGCTAAGGTGCAGCTAATGGCTGAGAAGTGAACTCCATTATTTATGTTCCGATTTCTTTCATTTTTGGTGTACGTTAAGAAGCATCTTTCCATCGTACATTGCCCAAGTTTCAATAAGATAGTCCAACAAACAACTGAGATCAAATTCCCTAGATCAGGAGCAAGAGCCCCTCACCAGCATCAAGGATCCTTCCTTGAAACCCACTCGCTTCTGGAAATTTCACTCGCGTCTGGAAGCAAAAAACCGACTAAGCGACTGCTCGTATCTGGAAAAACTCGCACGTGGATGCAGTCGTAAGTGGATGTTTCACTGTAATTGAAAACTGCTGTATTAGGAAAATGCTGTAAAACGAATTGCTGTAAACCGAGGCCTTCCTGTACATGTACAAGGTATATAGGCCTAGCTGACATCAGTAACATACTACCGTATAGAAAGCCCCTTGTTATGCAGAGTATTTCGGGCAGATTATGCCAATTTTAGAATAAACTATTATTTATTTTGTTCCTAGTTATCCATATGTAAAGTAAAACCAAACTGTTGACATCTTTTGAAGTCATACTGGTGTTGATGATACCACAAGCATAGTTCTGTTCCTATAGCAACAAACAAAGATTACACTATTTGTTTCTACAGGCAACCCTTGGTAAACAGTCCTATTTAACAATTCCTTGTTGAATGTGACCCCTCAAGGAAGGTTCCTTGATGCTGGTGAGGGGCTCTTCATCACTATCTAAGCAGAATTTAAGGTAGCTAGATGGATTATAAACTTTCTTAGAAGGTAAACAAGATGTGGACAATTCTGGCATCTCTTGATCTCTGCCTTTTCCAAGTTTACTCACTATCTCTCTCTCTCTCTCTCTCTCTCTCTCTCTCTCTCTCTCTAGCCTCTACACTTTTCCTCTCCTTTAACTCGATGTTTTTTTCACATCACTCTTTTATCTTCCCTCTCCCGGATGTGACGCACCAGTTGACTACCACCCAGGTACCTGTTTTACTGATTGGTAAACATGGCTAGCATGGCAAAATGTTTCTTCAGTAAAGACTCTAAAATGTTGCACAACTGTCTCATTCTTTAATTTGTCAGATTTCAAAACCATTTTCATCACAGCCCATAAATTAAATGAGCCATGATGCTCTGTATTTTATAGTGCACATTATTATATTTACTATAGGTATTTGGTAAGTTTTTACCTGTGACTAGTCTTGAAACGTTTCTTCTACCCCTACAGCCTGGTCTGGCTTCTCTGTCACCGTATTACAGTATGGATGTAAATGTGCTTGGAAACGTGCAAAGAAGGATGACAAAGTTGATCCCGTGTATCAGAAATATTTCCTACGAAGATAGACTGAGGGGCCTGAATCTGCACTCTCTAAAAAGGCAGAGAATTAGGGGATATGATTGAGGTTCATAAATGGAAAACAGGAATAAATAAAGGGGATGTAAATAACATACTAAAAAAAATATCTAACCAAGACAGGACTCACAGCAATGGGTTCGAGTTGGAAAAATTTAGATTTAGAAAGGATATAAGAAAGCACTGGTTTGGAAATAGAGTTGCGGATGAGTGGAACAAACTTCCGAGTAATGTAATTGAAGCTAAAACATTGTGTAGTTTTAAAAATAGGTTAGATAAATACATGAGTGGGTGTGGGTGGGTGTAAGTTGAGCCTGACCGGCTTGGGCCAGTAGGTGACTTGGACCTGCCTAGCATGGGCCAGTAGGCCAGCTGCCATGCTCCTTTTTTCTCATGTTGTTCTTAAGTATAGCTTGAAGACTTCTTCCTTGATAGCTGCAACAGAACTCATAGACATAATACAAGACAAAAATCTCAGATATCCCGTGTTCGACGCAACCTGAGTAAAAACTCATTGTGCATAAAAGGCCTTAAAATCTGGACCTCTCCACTATGAAGGAAAATATTTAGGTCTGTTCCTTGACAGCCACTTGAAATTCAACACTGATATTCAACACACAGAAAAGTATCCAAATCAGTTGACATCCTCTCTTAAGATATGTTACTATGTTACTCAGACAGCACTACTTACATTATACTATCTAATATATCCCTCTCTCACCTATGCTAAGAGTTAGCCTGTCTTTCATAGGCTTGTGTCCTGGCAGTGCCTTTTCCTCCTGAGTAATGTAGGTCCTGTTGGGCATTTTCTTCCTAAACAGGCCTGTTTCGTCACAATTGAACACGTGTTCGGGTTTCAAATTTTCAGTCTTTTATGTAGTCCTGAAACTCGTTTATGAATTTTTCAGCCACACGTTTGTCTGAACTGGCTCTCTCACCATGCCTTACCACATTGTGTATGTCACTACGCTTCTTAAATCTGTCAAACCAGCCTCTGCTGGCCTTAAAATCACTAACACTACAATCAGCACTGGTTCCAGGCATTTTCTTTGCAAGATCGGCATGCAACTGCCTTGCCTTTTCACAAATGATTGTCTCTGACACACTATCACTCGCTAACTCTTTATCCTTGATCCACACCAGCATTAATTTCTCAACATTGTTGACTATTTGTGGTCTATTTTTGGTTAGCATATCAACACCTTTTGCAACATCAGCTTCCTTGATTTGTTCCTTCTTTGCCAGGATAGAACTTTCTTGGGACCCATGGTAGCTTATTTCACAGTCGCACTTAGTGAACAAACTCCAAACACAATTAATTAATTGTGAAATGTTTGGATGAGCATGCAGGGTAATGTTCACTCAAGGGTAAACAAAGCTAGACTGGCTCACGACGCCTGCATGGCGAGGCGCGCAAGCGCCTGGGCGGACAGGTCTAGTACACACTCGTTCGAAACACGAGACGCATTCGATGGTCGGGACAAAATTTGTTTGAAAAAAGCTTTCAAAACTCGATTTGTTCGATTGACGAGGCGTTCGAAACTCGGGGTTCCACTGAATTTCCATGCAAATGAGCGACTCTGATATACAGGCCAATCCCCCCTTATTTCCTGTTCTTTCTGTCGCATCTGAAAAGGTTGTACCCAGTTATCCATATTTCATTGTCAAAGTATAATCTTTTGCTTGGGTCTCTGTGAAGGCTGCAAACATTGCATTTGACTTCCCTAGAAGTCCACTGATGAAAGGCATTTTGTTGGTGGTGAATGGCTTAAGGCCTAATCATTTTCCAAATACTAATAGGTCCTCTTAATTATTCCTATTTCTTTTATCTGTTGTGCTCTGTGATATGGTCTGCCTGTAGTATTCTGTTTTTATTCCTCCCATCCCTAAATACAGTAGTTGAAATTTGTCACCATTGAACATCATGTTATTCTCATTTACCCATTTGAATACTTTGTTAATAGGTTTGTAATTTTTGTCTTCTACTGAGGTGACTTTCATACTTTTTAATGTCTGCAAAAGATAAATGAAGCTGTGGTTAGCATTCTTGACTGTCTCCCATGAGGATGAGAAATGGTAATGTAATTAGTTGCACTTGTGTCCTATTACCCAACAAATATTGGTAATTCTACAGTAACTGCTTGACAAAGCTCCTGGAGAGCAAAACGTTGCCACAATAAAATGTCACATTAGTTGCACTTGTGTCCTTTTACCTAACAGAAATGGTAATGGTGCTAGTACCATGCATTTTTACTTTTCCTGTGACAGGTCTTTTTTGTTTGTGTGTCCATGATCTGTTTGTTAGAAATACAGTGGACCCCGAGTTACGATCACCTCGGAAATCGTACAATTATGTAAGTGTAATATTGTAAGTGCTTTTGTAAGTGTATTTTTGGGGTCTGAAATGGATTAACCTATGTACTTGACATTATTTCTTGAGGAAGAAAATTCGTTCGATAATGGCACTTGAGCAGCCTTCTGGAATGAATTATGATCGTAACTCGGGGGTCCACTGTACAGTGGTCCCTCGACTAACAATCTTAATCCGTTCCAGGAGCTAGACCTCAACACGAAAAATTCGTGATTCAAAACCTTATTTCCCATTAGAAATAATGTAAACACAATTAATCCGTTTCCACCCAAAAAAAATCACCAAAAATTCATTTTTTTTAAAGAATAAATACTATAGTTTTACATACAGAAAACAATGAGAAATAAATATAAAGCACTAATTATAATGGACAAATGAACAGTTAAATAAGTTTTACCTTTATTGAAGACTCTTGTTGGTGTATAAGAGAGTTTGTTTGGAGGTAGGACAAAATAATCCTTCAATTTGACAATAATATCAACTCTACAGCTTATTTATCTAGCACAATTCATCTAATATGACATAACAAACAATATTAATAACATAGAAACATGATAGCCGACCTGTAGATGAGGAATAGCAGGTGACCCAATACACTGCCCTATGTTGATTGTTCAGAGTTGTTAAGGGGAGATTTCATGCCCTGTGATTAACTAATGTCATTCGAGCAGTAGAATGTTGTAGTCAACTGCATTGTCATTTTTTTTCTTGATATAACCATTAGGCATTCATTATTTTCTAGAGAAAAGTAGATTGAACCGAGACATTTTTACATCCTTGGTGCTTCGTCTCAACCTGAAAACAAAAGGACACACATGATGTCTCTTTGCTAGTTCTCTGAGTGTTAATTCCAATATGTATTGCTTCTTGTAGTTATGCTTTTTGTTAGTGGACTTGACGATGCCATCAGTTAGCCATGAGCTATTTAACCCTTTGACTGTCGCATCCCCTAATCCTGAGTGCTCTCCTGTTGTTGCAAAATTTTCGAAAAAAATAATAATTATTTTTTCATATGAAATGATAGAGAATCTTTTCCCGATGGTAATGACACCAAAAGTATGAAATTTGATGGAAAACTTACGGAATTACTCTCTCGTGAAGTTAGTGATCTCAGAGATATATACGCATCGGCAATTTCGCCGACTTTGAGCGCTATTTTCGACCAATTCCATTGTTCCCGTCGACCAAACTCATAGCTATTTCTTTAGAACTCCATTTGTTCTATCGATTGAGTATACAAGAAACCACCAATTTACCGATTTCAACTACCCAATAAAGTGGTCAGAAATTGGCAATTTGGCCAATTTCATGCAAAATAAAAAAGTTGTCAATTTCAAAATAGGATCCAGAATAAACAATGCAGACATTCCTGGCACGAAAATAAGAGGTTATCTGTTCATTAGTCATGTCTTTAGGCCCCTCTTATATTACTCTTGCTTTCTATTTTGATTTTTTATTCACACAAAAAGTAGAAGATTTACCGTTATGCAGACTATTGCATTATTGTAAAAATGGTATAAATAATATCAGTGCACTTGTGAAAGAATATTAGACTCACCAATTGATGTGTATTGGACGCGTGGCATGATTTGTTTACTCTTGAACATTTGCAAAAATCGAACATTTCCCCTACTTTGAGCTCAATTTCAAGGTCGTTTTCATCATGAAACTAATCAAAATCATCTATATTTCTGTAGAATGTTTTTCATTCTATCAAATGAGACCATAAAAAAGAGAATACAACCATAAATACTATATGAAAATACACCTCAAAGACGGCGTTTTAATCCAAAAACACAGTCGGAGTTTTTTTTCTCTCATTATGCACTGTGTGCTGCAGGATTTTTTTTATACAGCGCACACTGACCAAACAGACCCATTCTCTCATATGTGGGCCTACCAGCTTTCTCCCGCTTGATTTGAAGCTGCTAGAATTTGTGAGTATATATACGTCCGAAACAATGGCTCGTAAGACGTATATATACGACAGAAACAATCAAATGGTTAATTCTCTTGTCACATACTATATGCTTTTTAATAGACAATGTACGTATTGTCAAGACTTTGTATTGGTTGAGGGAATACATAGACACTTAAATTTAGGTCTTGGTCATTGTGAGATTCTCTTGTTTCTTTGTGACTGAAATAACCGACAGCCTGAAAGCATTACTTTGGTCTTGTTCTCTCTCATTTATCTGAATATGTATGCCCCTCTTATCCTTTTACTTGATGCTGTATTATCTGTCAGTCAATATTGCTAATTGCCACAATAATGTATTCACTGATGCCTTATAATAGAGGCTGAAGTAGCTTTTTTACTGGTTTCAATTTTGTTAACCCTTAAATGGTCCACACGTATATTTACGTTAGCACTGCTACTGCCCCAAACGTATATATACGTTTTTTTTTACATGCTTTCTTATGGGGAAAATCAAGGTCGGGGCAGTAGCAGTGCTAACGTAATATACGTGTAGACCGTTTAAGGGTTAAATTGGTGACAAGAAAGTGGAGGTAGTGATCAATAGTATTATCTTTGGTAATTCCTGCAAACTGAGGAGCTAGTATATTTCTTTAAAAGTAGTCAAGTGAAACTGCATTTGTCTCTCTAATTCTTGTAGGTTTAGTTATTGCAGGTGTATTAGTACCATAAACAATTTTACACATTGTTCAGGAAATCAGCTATTTGGGTGTCTTCTGTTTGAGGTTGGTGGTAAAGTCTCCACCAATTATTTGGTGAAGTTTATATAATTTATTGTTAAACATTTGGTCCTTAATGTAGACAGCTCCTATTGATAGTGCAGTCTTCATTTTTTGTTTATGAATTGTGCAACTATGTATTCTCAGAGCTCATCTCTGGTGCACATCAAATGAATACATTTCAGTAATATAGTAGATTGCTATTCCTACACCCTTTTGATCAGGTCTTCAGTTGTGTATAGCTGTGCACCCTTGTAAGTTGTACATGTTTATAGTGCTGTGTTTAACCCTTTTGGTGGCAGTCACATAGAACATCATTGAGGCCCGGGTCCCTCATGTACAGGAGGGCCCTGTTTGTACAGCTCTTTGGTTCCCGACTCCCATGCAATAAATGAAAATAGCTGGTGGAAAAATGTTTTTTCATTATTAAAAGCATCTAAAATCTCTAATGTGTTTATACTATCATATATTAAAGTGCTCAACACAGCTAGGCTAGAAAAAAAGATAAAAAAAAAAAATACACAGTACGGTGGTACCTCGGGTTACGAGCTTAATTTGTTCCAGAAGGCTGTTCGAGTGCCGATACCGAACGAATGTGTTCCCATCAGGAATAATGTAAATTTGATTAATTCGTTTCAGACCCCCAAAAATACACTTACAAAAGCACTTACAAAAATACACTTACATAATTGTTCGAGTTGGGAGCTGCTCGTATGCTGAGGTACCACTGTACATACAATACTTACCTTAGAATATGGCGCTGGATGCCCTTCCCTTACGCAACTTACCTTTGATGTGTCTCTCATCTGTTGTACATAATGGCAGAAAAGCAGTAAAAGCACTGAACATTATGAACAATGGCTCAGTTGAAAGCCAACGAAAACGTGGGACACCGAAAAGAGGGTGCTGTATGTGCGGGGCTCTCCTGTAGTTCTACATCATGAGCTCAGCTCACTCAGATGAACTAAGTGGCAATTTTGGCTTTGATATGAGAGAATGGGTCTGTGTGGTGAGCATGGCCAGTCTTAAAAAAATCCTGCCCCACACTGTACATGATGGAAAAAACAAAACTCTGACCTTGTGTATTGTTTATAATAGTGACTTTTGAGGGTTTTTTTCTTGGATGGTTTACATGGTTGTATTGGCTGTTTCTTGGTACCATTTGATAGAATGGAAGACATACAGGAAGGCCCCACTTTACAGTGCTTTGCTTTACGGTGCTTCACTGATATGGCGGTTTTCAATTATACCCACTCTTTATTTATTTAGACTTCATACAGTGAATATATTCACCACTCACTATAAACTAAGAATGAAAATAGTATTTTAAAGTAAGTAATGTGTGTACTGTGTGTGCATTTTATAGGCCTAACTCTATTGCTCACTTAATATATGATAGTGTAAACTTGTTATCAGGCTTTTACATGCATTTGAAAGTGAAAAAAGTGCTGTTTCATTATACTACTACAGTGATTTTCGCTTTACAGCAGTAGCCCGGAACCTAGCCTGCTGTATAAACAGGGCCTGCCTCTACTACTGAAGTAGATCATTTTGATTGGTTTCAGGACTGAAAGTAGCTCAAAATTGAGCTCATTGTAGTGGAAATATTCAATTTTTGCTGATATGCCTGAGAATAATAAGGCCCCCCTTCACTTCCCCCTCAGTCTGTCTTACGGTATTTAATAGGTCTGATTCAGTTATTGGGACACTGTTAACCATGACCAATCATTCATGGTTATAAAGTAAATCTTCTATTTTTGTGTGATTAAGAATTCAAAATGGAATGTAAATTTAATATAGGAGAGGCCTGGGGATGTGATTAATGTACAGAGGAAATATTGTTTAGTGTCAGGAATATCTACATTTTTAATTTTGGACTCTTTATTTTCAAACTGGTATTTTTTTAATTTTGTGTAAAATTAGCCAAATTACCGACTCATGTGCACTTTCTTGTGCTCACTTGAAAAAACAGAGGCATACTAGCGAAATAGCTAAGAATTTAGTCAAACGGAGCAAAGGAATTGGCATAAAATAGGACTTCAATTAGGCGAAATTGCCACTCTCAGAGCCTGGCCCATGACCAGGCTCTGGGAGTAGAACTCTTGGAACTTATCAAAGGTATGGGTAATTCCGTAAGATTTCTGTCAGATTCTCTTCCATTTCTGGACTGGGAAAGGCTTAAGCCTGGTTCCATGTAGTTTAGTGTTGTGGTATCCTTGGCATTATCTTGAATGTATGTATGAGTTTCCAACCTTGTAGAGAATAATGAAAGTCAGATTTCCTAAAAAAAAAAAAAAAAAAAAAAGTGACTAGGAGTGCAGTGATGCCATCATAATGTTTACTTAGAGATTTTAAGGTGTTAAAAATGGTTTTGGCTCAGGTTTCCTGTGTAATATTTGTATTCCTGGTCATGCATGTAGTGTTTATTAATATGAGTTGGTGTTCAACAACCCACTAAATGAGATCATGGTAGAGAATGCAGAAACATTTTTCACTCCAGTAGAACTAACAGACATCAGTACTAATCCCGTAGATTTTGAAAAAGAAATGGAAAACGTGCCCACTCACTCAGCACCTGGTAAGATTCATGGAATTCCCTATTTATAAAAATGTGCAAAGTACATACGCACTACTAGCACGAACCCTCAGTACTCTTTGGAGAAAGAGCTTAGATCTAGGTGAAATACCAGAGACCTTAAAGAGTGCAGACATAGCTCCTTTGCATAAGGGAGGTAGTAGAGGACTAGCTAAAAATTACAGACTAGTAACCCTAATATCTCACATCATAAAAATCTTCGAAAGAGTGACGAGATGTCAGATTACGAACTTCATGGAACAGCACAATCCAAACCAGCATTGTTTTTAAGGAAGACGATCATGTCTGTCACAGCTGCTGAAATACTATTGACAGAATTATGGAGGCATTGAAAGACAACCTAACTTCTGATGGGATACATGTACACAGATTTTGCGAAGGCGTTTGACAAATGCGATCATCGGGTGATTGCACATAGAATTAGACATAGAATCATCCCATCTAGGGGAAGGTAGGCAGATGGATTTTTGGGTTTCTAACACACAGAACACAAGAAGTAATAGTAAAAATGGCAAAATCTAGCATCATCTAGGTAAAAAGCTCAGTTTCCCAAGGCACTGTCCTGGAACCTCTGCTGTTTCTCATCCTCATAGTAGACAGATGAAAACACCTGTTACAGTTTTGTATCATTTGCAGATGACACTAAAATAAGCATGAAAGTCATTTCGGTAGAAGATGCTGAAAAATTACAGGATGATAATGGCAGTGTTTTCCAGTGGGCAGTGGAGAACATGACGTTCAGTGGTGATAAGGTCCAGCTGCTTAGGTAAGGAAAGAATGAAGAACTCAAAAGGAACACTGTATACATAACTCAAGAGGATCATCAAATAAAACAAAAGGAACAAGTGAAAGCCTTGGGAATAATTGTCAGCTGACCTTTCTTTCAAAGAACATACGTAATAAGACAAAGGTCATGATAGCCAGGAGAATGACGTGGTGGGTATTGAGAACCTTCAAAACAAGGGAAATAATGCCAATGGTGACACTTCAAATTATTAGTGCTCCCTCATCTGGAGTATTAGCCATTGTTGATGGCCCCATTCAGGGTAGGAGAAATACCAGTGCTGGAACAAATAAAGAAATCGTTGACAGCCTGCATAGAGCCATTAAAGCATATAAATTACTGGGGATGCCTTAAAGTCTTGAATATGTATTCTCTGGAGTGGAGGAGAGAGAGATACATACATGCATGATATTATATACAGTGGAACCTCAGTTTTCAAATTTAATTCGTTCCAGATGTTGATTCGACAACCAAAATAGACTACAACCAAAGCAATTTTTCCCATAAAGAATAATGTAAATATAAGTAAATCCATTCCAGACCCCAAATGACAATATAATAATATATTAATAATGTACTAACTACTACATAAAACAGTATAAAATTATACAGCACAGGGAAACTGTAAAAATGAATACGTACTAAATAAAAATTTAACTGAAATACTGTACAGTAAATGAAAATTTAACTGCCCCTTACCTGTCAGAGGAGAGCCTAACCACACCATGAATGCCACTTCTTTTCTTAAAATTATCAAACCAACCAATACTAGCCTTGAAGGATTGAGTTTCAGCACTTGTTCTGTTTTTTTTTCAGGTCATCATGCAACTTCCTCACTTTTTCACAAATAATGGCCTCTTAAACACTATTACCCCTGTAACTGTTTTTTGTTTACCCAAATCAACAAGAGTTTTTCAACCTCCTCAGTAATTTGTGGCCTTTGCTTTGATATAATTTTTGCACCTTTTGCAAGGTCAGCTGCTTTAATTTTTTCCCTTTGGCCCAATATTGTGCTAATGATAGATGCTGATTTACTAAAAAAAAAATTGCTGTATCAACCACGCAAGTTGATCTTCATACTTTCTAATATGTGTGTAACTTTTTTTAAACTCAGCAATGCATTTTATAACTTTTCTTTTTGCTTTCATCTCTTTATCCTTCTTTGCACCCATCTTGCAATAAAAAAATTGCACCAAAACTGCAAAATAACAAAAAAAGTTCACAAGATGCACAACAAAAGCTCAAGAGATGTTTTAGCATGCTGTTAGTGGCTATACTCGCTTATACCCATGCTTTCAACCCATTGTCCAGTGCGCATTCCATGAGCACATGACCTGAGCCACTTTGTCCTGTTCTGTACACAAGAAAATTTGTCTGTCAACCAAGAGACCGTTCAAAACCCAGGACATTTTTTCTTGAACACCTCATTCGAAAACCGATTTATTTGACAAGTAATGCACGGGAGGAAGTGCAAAATAAACCCAGTGAAAAGCAGGGGTGCGGTGGGTACAATAAGGGAGCACTGTCAACATCAGTGGCCCCAGGTTATTCAACATTTCACCAGAAGATACCAGAAACACTGCTCAGCCAAGTGTAGAAGTCTTCAAAAGGAAACTGGACAAGTACAGTACGTATCTTCACCAGGTGCCAGATCTACCAGGCTGTCATGGATATGCAGGGCAGCAGGCTAAAGCAGCAACAGCCTGGTTGATCAGGCTAGCACCAGATGAGCCTGGCCCATGGTCGGGCTCCAAGAGTAGAAAGACTAGAAATTCATCAAACATATACATTGTTGTACAGTAATTCAACAAACAAAAATACTGGTCACAGACCGGGCCGCGGGGGCGTTGACCCCTGGAATTCTCTCCAGGTAGACTCCAGGTAGACTGTTTTATCAATCAAAGGTTTAATTAAAAGTAATGTTAAAATGTAATGCCAATGCTACTGAAAAGTGAAACAGCAATGCTCTTTAACCCTTTGAGGGTAGGTCCCGTACTAGTACGTCATTGCAGCCAGGGTCGGTCAGGTACTTGTACTCATAAATTCTAGCACCTTCAAATCTGGTGGAAGAAAGCTGGCAGGCCTACATATGAAAGAATGGGTCTGTGTGGTCAATGTGCGCAGTATAAAAAAAATCCTGAAGCACGCAGTGCATAATGAGAAAAAAAAAGCTCCGACCATTTTTTTAGTTTAAAACAGCGACTTTCGGGTGTATTTTCGTATGGTATTTATCGTTGTATTCTGGTTTTCTTGGTCTCATTTGATAGAATGGAAGATATGTTACAGAAATAGTGATGATTTTGATTAGTTTTACAATGACAAGTACCTTGAAACTGAGCGCAAAGTAGCGAAAATGTTCAGTTTTTACCGATGTTCAAGAGTAAACAAATCACGCCATGCGCCCAATACACATCAACTAGCGTGTCTAATATTCTTGCACAAGTGCACTTATATTATTTATACCGTTTTTACAATGATGCAGTTGTATACATAACAGTAAATCTTCTATTTTTTATGTGAATAAAAAATCAAAATAGAAAGCTAGAGTAATATAAGAGGGGCCTAAAGACGTGACTAATGAACAGAGAAAATCTTATTTTAGTGCCAGGAATGTCTGCATTGCTTATTCTGGACCCTATTTTGAAATTGACATATTTTTTATTTTGCATAAAATTGGCCAAATTGCCAATTTCTGACCACTATTGGGTAGTTGAAATCGGTAAATTGGTGGTTTCTTGTACTCAATAGATAGAACAAATCGAGGTCTAAAGAAATAGTATGAGTTTGGTCGACTGAAACAATGGAATTGGCCGAAAATAGGGCTCAAATTCGGCGAAATCACCGATGCGTATATATCGCTGACATCGCTAATTTCGTGAGAGCGTAATTCCATAAGTTTTCCATCAAATTTTGTACTTTTGGTGTCATTACCATCAGGAAAAATTCTCTTATAATTTCATAAGAATTTTTTTTTTTCCAAAATTTTGCGACATAGAATGACAGTTTCAGAATGGGGCCTCCGACAGTCAAAGGGTTAAACACTTGTTGGGGTTTCAGATTTTCACTTTTTATGTAGTCCTGAAATTCAGACAAACTTTTCACCAGCACGTTTGCAGCCTCACCATGCCTTACAACACTATGCCACTACGCTTCTTAAATCTCTCAAACCAGCCTTTGCTGGCCCTAAATTCACTACCAGCAGCACTTGTTCCAGTTTTCTTCACAAGATCTTCATGCAAATGCCTTGCCTTCTCACAAATAACAGACTCCACTACACTGTCTCCCACTATTTCTTTTTCTTTAATCCACAATAACAACAACTTTTCCATTTCTTCCATTATTGGTGACCTTTGTTTCATTACAAAAGCTACTCCTTTGGCAACATCAGCGTCCTTGATTTGTTCTTTCTTTGCCAGGATGGATGTAATAGTTGATTTCTTTTTCCCAAACATCCTGGCAAGTTCCAGCACCCGCACACCACTCATATTTCTCAATCACCTCTTTCTTAAATTCCATGGTGTTTCTCACTCTCTTTACCACAGGAACTTTACTAGGAACTTTCTTGGGAGCCATGGTTACTTATTTCGCAGTTGCACTGACAAAAAACAATGGAAAACAAGTGAAATGTTTGGATGAATGAGCAGAAGCTTCCTCACACACATGAAAGGGGGTAAGGCAGCTGGGATTGATGGGATAAAGATAGAAATGTTAAAAGCAGGTGGGGATATAGTTTTGGAGTGGTTGGTGCTATTATTTAATAAATGTATGGAAGAGGGTAAGGTACCTAGGGATTGGCAGAGAGCGTGTATTGTTCCTTTGTATAAAGGCAAAGGGGACAAAAGAGAGTGCAAAAATTATAGGGGAATAAGTCTGTTGAGTGTACCTGGTAAAGTGTATGGTAGTTATTATTGAAAGAATTAAGAGTAAGACAGAAAGCAGGATAGCAGATGAACAAGGGGGCTTTAGGAAAGGTAGGGAGTGTGTAGACCAAGTGTTTACAGTGAAACATATAGGTGAACAGTATTTGGATAAGGGTAAAGATGTTTTTGTGGCATTTATGGATTTGGAAAAGGCGTATGATAGGGTAGATAGGGGGGCAATGTGGCAGATGTTGCAGGTGTATGGAATAGAGGAAGGTTACTGAAAGCAGTGAAGAGTTTTTATGAGGATAGTGAGGCTCAGGTTAGTGTGTGTAGGAGGGAAGGGGACTATTTCCCAGTAAAAGTGGGCCTTAGACAAGGATGTGTGATGTCACCGTGGTTGTTCAATATATTTATAGATGGGGTTGTAAGAGAAGTGAATGCGAGGTCTTGGCAAGAGGTGTGGGACTAAAAGATAAAGAAGCAAATACAAAGTGGGAGTTGTCACAGTTGCTTTTTGCTGATGACACTGTGCTTTGGGAGATCTGAAGAGAAGTTGCAGAGGTTGGTGGATGAATTTGGTAGGGTGTGTAAAGAAGAAAATTGAAAGTGAATATAGGAAAGAGTAAGGTGATGAGGATAACAAAAAGAATAGGTGACGAAAGATTGGATATCAGATTGGAGGGAGAGAGTATGGAGGAGGTGAATGTATTCAGATATTTGGGAGTGGACATGTCAGCAGATGGGTCTATGAAGGATGAGGTGAATCATAGAATTGATGAGGGGAAAAGGGTGAGTGGAGCACTTGGAGTCTGTGGAGACAAAGAACTTTGTCCATGGAAGTAAAGAGGGAATGTATGAGAGTATAGTTATACCAACGCTCTTATATGGGTGTGAAGCATGGGTGATGAATGTTGCAACGAGGAGAAGGCTGGAGGCAGTGGAGATGTCGTGTCTGAGGTCAATGTGTGGTGTGAATATAATGCAGAGAATTCGGGAGTTTGGAAATTAGGAGGAGGTGCGGGATTACCAAAATGATTGTCCAGAGAGCTGAGGAGGGGTTTTTGATGTGGTTTGGACATGTAGAGAGAATGGAACGAGACAGTGACATCGAGAGTGTATAAATCTGTAGTGGAGGGAAGGCGGGGTAGGGGTCGGCCTAGGAAAGGTTGGAGGGAGGGGGTAAAGGAAGTTTTGTGTGCGAGGGGCTTGGACTTCCAGCAAGCATGTGTGAGCGTATTTGATAGGAGTGAATGGAGGCATATGGTTTTTAATACTTGACGTGCTGTTGGAGTGTGAGCAAAGTAACATTTATGAAGGGATTCAGGGAAACCGGCAGGCCGGACTTGAGTTCTGGAGATGGGAAGTACAGTGCCGGCACTCTGAAGGAGGGGTGTTAATGTTGCAGTTTTATAACTGTAGTGTAAAGCACCCCTCTGGCAAGACAGTGATGGAGTGAATGATGATGAAAGTTTTTCTTTTTCGGGCCACCCTGCCTTGGTGGGAATCGGCCGATGTGTTAATAAAAAAAAATAAAAATATGTATAATAATAATTATAATATGTACTATAATAACAAGTGAGCTTTGAAAGGCTGACACTAGATGGCAGTGAAAACCACAACAATGCGGGAGCGGGAATAGCCGCCTCCACTTGTCACATAATGACATACAGTGGACCCTCGGTTAGCGGCCGTAATCCGTTCCAGGAGCTAGGCCTTTAACCGAAATGGCCTTTAACCGAATTAATATTCCCCATAAGAATTAACCCTTTGGGGGTCGACAGGCCTTCTCAGGAAAGTGTTCCTGGGGTCGAAAATTTTTTGGATTTTTTTTTTTTATTTTTTCTTATGAAATGATAGAGAATCTTTTTCCGATCATAACCCCACCAAAATTATGAAATTTGATCGAAAACTAACAGAATTATGTTTTCGCGAAGTTAGCGGTAGCCATGACACTTACGCATCGGCGATTTTGCCCACTTTGAGCCCTATTTTCGACACATTCCAATGTTTCAGTCTCCTAAAATTATAACTATTTCGCTAGAACTCCATTTCTTCTATCGATTGAGTACTAGAAACCGCCTATTTACCAATTTCATCTACCCAAAATAGTGGTCAGAAAATGGCAATTTTCCAATTTCACACACATTTCAAACGATGCCAATTTCGAAATAGGGTCCAGAGTAAACAAGGCAGACATTCCTGGCACTAAAATAACATGTTCTCTGTTCATTAGTCACGTCTCCAGGCCCCTGTTCCATTACTTTTGCTTTTCATTTTGAATTTTTATTCTCGCAAAAAAATAGAAGATTTACTGTTATGTATACAACTGCATCATTGTAAAAATGGTATAAATAATATCAGAGCACTTGTGCATGAATATAAGACTCGCTAGTTGATGTGTATTGGAGGCATGGTGTGATTTGTTTACTCTTGAACATCGTCAAAAATCGAACATTTTCGCTACTTTGAGCTCAATTTCAATGTACTTGTCATTGTCATACCAATCAAAATCATCTCTGTTTCTGTAATATATCTTCCATTCTATCAAATGAGACCAAGAAAACGAGAATACATCAATAAATACCATAGAAAATCGACTGCAAGTCGTTGTTTTAATCAAAAAACGGTCAGTTTTTTCTCTCATTATGCAGTGTGTACTGCAGGTTTTTTATACTCGCACACTGACCACACAGACCCATTCTTTCATATGTATGCCTACCAGACGTTTCTGCTTAAATTGAGGCCGCTAGAATTTGGGCGTACTAGTACGGCCCCAAACCCCCTGCTCGTAAACGTACTAGACGGCACTGACCCCAAAGGGTTAATGTAAATGCAATTAATCCATTCCAGACAAAAATATTCACCAATAAAAAATTTTTTTTAACAATTAAATCAGTATTACATACCTTTATTGAAGACTAATGTTGGCTTCTGGAAGATGGGGAGGAGGAAATAGGGAGGAGTTACTAGTTGGAAGGGTAACCCCCTCCAAAAGGACTTCAGATGACAAGTCCCTCTCTGGGGTCACTTCCTTCTTTTTCTTTTAATGCCACTAGGACCAGCTTGAGAGTCACTAGATCCCTGCCTAGTGAAATAACTGTCCAGAGTGTTCTGTTTCGGGCGCCTCTTTATCATTTCCCTGAAGTGTTACAAGGTTTTGTCACTAAACATGTTGCAGATATGGCTTGTTTCAGCTTGGTCAGGATGGTGTTTTTCAACAAATGTCTGCACCTTAGTCCACATAGAACAAATTTCCTTAATCTCTGCAGAAGGCACCTCCTCCTCTTCCTTTTCCTCCTCCTCCCCTTTCTGAAGCAATAACCTTAGCTGTGGTCTGTTGCTGTTCCAGATGAAGCTCTTCAGTGGTTAGCTCTACCCTGTGGGCCTCCACCAACTCTTTCACATCCTCACCACTCACTTCCAACCCCAGGCTGTTCCCCAATGTCACAATATCTTCCACAATATTCCTTCAAAATCCCTCTGTTGGACACAATCCGGCCACAGTGGTCTCCAAGCAGAGTTCAAAGTCCTGGTAGTCACTCCTCCCAAGCCTTACCTATAAGGCCTATTCAGTTGTAGATATTGAAGTGATTCTTCCAGAACTCTAAGGGTCAATTAAGTGTCAGAGGTCATTTCAAAGCACTTCTGAAACACTGCTTTGGTGTACAGTTTCTTGAAGTTAGAAATGATCTGCTGGTCCATGGGCTGGAGAAGAGGAGTGGTGTTAGGAGGCAAGAACTTCACTTTATAAATTTGAAGTCCCTAGACATTTGGTCTTGCAAGTCTGGAGGATGTGCAAGAGCATTGTCCAGTAACAGGAGGCACTTGAGTCCCAAATTGTTATCCTGAAGGTATTTTTTCACACGGGCCAAACACATCATCAACCCAATCTTTGAAAATTGACCTTGTGACTCATGCATTTTGATTTGATTTCCACATCACACAATCTTTTCTTGTGAACATTGTGTTTCTTGAACACTGGGAGTTTCAGAGTGATACACAAGTAAAGGCTTCACTTTGAAATCCCCACTTGCATTGCCACACAACATGAGAGTTAGCCTGTCTTTCATAGCTTGTGTCCTGGCAGTCTTTTTTTCCCCCTGCGTGATGTAGGTCCTCCTTGGCATTTTCTTCCAAAAGAGGCCTGTTTCGTCACAGTTAAACACTTGTTGGGGTTTCAGATTTTCACTTTTATGTAGTCCTGAAATTCCTGCACAAACTTTTCAGCAGAATGTTTGTCTGAACTTGCAGCCTCACCATGCCTTACAACACTGTGTATGCCACTACGCTTCTAAATCTCTCAAACCAGCCTTTGCTCACCCTAAATTCACTCCAGCAGCACTTGTTCCAGGAGTTTTCTTCACAAGATCTTCATGCAAACGCCTTGCCTTCTCACAAATAACAGACTCCACTACACTGTCTCCCCCCTATTTGTTTTTCTTTAATCCACAATAATAATAACTTTTCCATTTGTTCCATTATTGGTGACCTTTGTTTCTAAAGCACATTTACTCCTTTGGCAACATCAGCCTCCTTGATCTGTTCTTTCTTTGACAGGATGGTTGTAATTGTTGATTTGTTTTTCCCAAACATCCTGGCAAGTTCCAGCACCCACATACCACTCTCATATTTCTCAATCACTTCTCTCTTAAATTCCATGGTATTTCTCACTCTCTTTGCCACAGGAACTTTACTAGGAACTTTCTTGGGAGCCATGGTTACATATTTCGCAGTTGCACTGGCAAAAAACAATGGAAAACAAGCGAAATGTTTGTAGGAATGAGCAGAAGCTTCCTCACGATCCAGAGACACAAACAAACTGAAGCGCAAGCGTCTCCAGCCGGCGGGTTGACGCCCAAACGCCGCTAACCGGAATAACGGCCGCTAACCGAGTTGGCCCTAACAGGAACGGCCGCAACCGAGGGTTCACTGTATTTTATATCAGGTTTCTATGTTATTTATATTGTTTATTATGTCATATTACTTAGCCCCTTGCTCCTGGCATTGTAGTCCCTACGACACGCATGGCTTACAGAGGAAGAATTCTGTTCCACTTCCCACATGGAGATAAGTGGAAATAAACAAGAACAAGAACTAGTAAGAAAAACAGAAGAAAACCCAGAAGGGTGTGTATACATGCTTGTACATGCTTGTGTAGTGTGACCTAAACGTAAGTAGAAGCAGCAAGATGTACCTGAAATCTTGCATGTTATAAGGGGAATGATACCAAAGTATGAAATTTGATGGAAAACTTACAGAATTACACAGGTGCAAAATTAGCGGTCTCGCATAATTTATGCATTGGCAATTTCACCCATTATGATCCCTATTTTAAACTATTCCTTTGCTCCATTCACCAAATTCTTAGGTATTGCTCTAGTATGCCTTTTGTTCTATTAATTGAACACATGAAACCACCTATTCAATTATTGAAACTACCTTGATAAAAGTACCGAGTCAGTAATTTTGCCAATTTTACAAAAGTTAAAAATACTAATTTAAAATAGCACTAAAACAACAATTCCTCTGCTCATTAAGCATGTTTCCAGTCTTCTACATTTCACTTCCTTACATTTTGAATTTTTAATCACACAAACATGAAGTTTTGCTCTATTTCTTGGATAATAAAAATATAACCAAGAATGATTGATCATGGTTTATGATATTCTAATAATTGAATCATACTAAAAATTCATAAAACAGACTGAGGGTTGTTGGGAAGCCTTACCTGTCCTCAGGAATATCAGCAAAAATCTAATATTTCACTACTTAGAGCTCAATTTCAAGCTACCTCTGGTCCTGATGAAAATAATCTGTTTCAGTAGTATGTCTTCCATTCTGTCAAAATATACCAAGAAACAGCCAATAAAACCATGAAAAACCATCCGAGAAAATGCCTCAAATTTCTATTTTAAACCATAGTTTTGTTTTCCTCATCCTGCACTGCACGGACAGACCCATTCTCTCATATCTAGGCCAAACTTTACCGCTCACAGCTTATGATAGAGCTGAGCTCAAGACATAAAACTTTGTGAGGGACCCTTGGCTCAATGACATAGTTCTATGTGACAACTGCAGAAAGGGTGGTTGTTAAACAAACAACAAAATACTTTCACATCTAGTAGTTGCCAGGTCCAACAGGCTGGTGCTGTTGGCAGCCCCTCTGCCCACATATCAATCAGAGCTTGATTGATCCGGCACTTGGCGGAGGTAGTTGTTTAATTTCCTCTTGAAAACTTTTACGCTTGTTTCTGCATTATTTCTTATATACCATCTGCCAGCAGTATGTTGAATAGTCTTAGCTCTCAGACGCTTCAAAAATGTGAAAAAATGTTGCTTTTATTATCAAAATAGTATGTACCTTCATTCCTTCAGTAGAACATGGACTTTTATTTGAATTACAAATACAAAATGAGCGATGCAGCCAATGCCACCTTGTAGGTAACTAAGAGTGAACCAGCTATATAGTACATACACCATACTCTGGTGTGCTGTGCATACGAGATTATATGAACGACTGTCAGTAGCATCACTTGACATATGCCCACTGTTGACAACAAGAGATAATGTAAAGTGGATTTATGAAAGCAGTTACCTCGTTGGCTCATTTTGGATGGCTGTCGGATAAAGTCCTTAGAGTGGCCAATCAGAGATGTTCTATTCACTTATGGGGAGGAGGCTGACATTTGCATGTAGGGCTTCCTTGTATAATGCAGTAGCTAAAACTCATCTGGTTTATTTAACCCATTCGGGGTCGGTGCCGTACTAGTACGTTTTACGAGCAGGGGTTGGTGTCGTACTAGTACGCGTAAATTCTAGCGGCTTCAAATTAAGCAGGAAACGGCTGGTAGGCCTACATATGAAAGAATGGGTCTATGTGGTCAGTGTGCGTATAAAAATCATCCTGCACCCACACTGCATAATGAGAAAAAAACTCCGGCCGTTTTTTTTCGTTTAAAACAGCGACTTTGCAGTCTATTTTCGTATGGTATTTATTGATGTATTCTCGTTTTCTTAGTCTCATGTGATAGAATGGAATATATATTACAGAAATAGAGATGATTTTGATTGGTTTGACAATGACAAGTACCTTGAAATTGAGCTCAAAGTAGCGAAAATGTTTGATTTTCGCCGATGTTCAAGAGTAAACAAATCACACCATGCGTCCAATACACATCAACTGCGAGTCTAATATTCTTGCACAATGTGCTGATATTTATACCATTTTTACAATGATGCAGATGTAACATAACAGTAAATCTTCTATTTTTTGTGAGAATAAAATTCAAAATGGAAAGCAAAAGTAATGTAAGAGGGGCCTGGAGACGTGACTAATGAACAGA
>WNWK01002088.1:0-116365 GCA_009830355.1 Cherax destructor
AAAAGCATGTGATAGGGGCTTCTTGCAGTTCTTGATGAACACGGAGTTCCATGAGTCTGGGCCTGGAGCAGAGTGCATGGGCATGTCATTTATTGCTTTTTTGAAGTCATTTGGCGTTGTGGTGATGTCAGAAAGGCATGCGTCTGTCAAATTCTGTGGCACTCTCATAAAAAATTCATTTAGGTTTTCGATTTTCAGTCTGGTTAGTGGCTCGCTAAAAACTGAGTCATACTGGGACTTAAGTAAATCACTCATTTCCTTGCTGTCATCTGTGTAGGACCCATCCCGTTTAAGTAAGGGCCCAATACTGGTTGTTGTTCTCGACTTTGATTTTGCATAGGAAAAGAAATACTTTGGGTTTCTTTCAATTTCATTTATGGCTTTTAGTTCTTCCCGTGTCTCTTGATTCCTGTAAGATTCCTTTAGTTTTAATTCAATGTTTGCTATTTCTCTGACTAGTGTCTCCCTACGTATTTCAGAGATATTGGCCTCCTGTAGCCGCTCCGTTATTCTCCGTTATTCTCCGTTATTCTTTGCCTTCGCCTGTATAGGGAGCGCCTCTCTCTTTCTAGTTTGCATCTTCTCTTCCTTTTCCTTAAGGGAATTTGCCTTGAGCAAACCTCGAGTACCACAGAGTTAATTTGTTCTAGACATAGGTTGGGATCCGTGATGCTTAGGCAATCTTCCCAGTTTGTATCATTTAGGACTTGGTTTACTTGGTCCCACCTTATGTTTTTGTTACTGAAGTTGAATTTGGAGAAAGCTCCCTCATGGCTGATCACATTTTGTTGATCTGGGGCTCCCCGCATGCATGTCTGGACCTCTATTATGTTGTGATCTGAGTATATTGTTTTTGATATGATGACATTTCGTATCAGATCATCATTGTTGGTGAAGATGAGGTCCAGCGTATTCTCTAATCTTGTGGGCTCCACTATTTGCTGGTTTAAGGTGATCTTGGTGCAGAGATTTAAAAGTTCATGCATGTGTGAATTTTCATCTGAGCTGCCTCCTGGTGTTATCTCTGCTACCACATTGTTTGCAATGGTCCTCCATTTTAGGTGCCTGAGGTTGAAATCCCCCAGTAGCAAGATGTTGGGGGCAGGAGCTGGAAGATTTTCCAGACAGTGGTCAATTTTCAGAAGCTGTTCCTGGAATTGTTGGGACGTTGCATCAGGGGGTTTGTAGACAACCAAGATGACCAGGTTTTAATTCTCGACCTTTATTGCTAATACTTCAACTACTACTACTCCACTATAAGGTCCTGGATGCTGTTGAGGATAAACAAAATACAGATGTAGTATACACAGACTTTGCAAAAGCTTTCGACAAGTGTGACCATGGTGTAATAGCACACTAAATGCGTGATAAAGGAATAACAGAAAAAGTTGGTAGATGGATCTATAACTTCCTGACAAATAGAACACAAAGAGTAATAGTAAACAGAGTAAAGTCCCAGGCAGCTATGGTGAAAAGCTGTTCCACAAGGCACAGTACTCGCTCCAATTCTATTCTCATCATCATTTCTGACAGACAGATGTAAGCCATAGATCGTGTCTTCCTTTGCAGATGACACCTTAATTGCCATGGCAGTGACCTCCATCGAAGACACCACAAGACTAAGTGGACATCAACCAAATCTTCAAATAGGCCACTCAAAATGTGTCAGGGTATTCGACAAATTCTAACCATACAATAGAGCGAAAAAGAAATGTGAAGGGCCTGGGAGTGATAATGTCACGTGTCAAAGGATCTCGCCTTCAAAGACCACAACAATGTATCTACCTCATTTGCTAGGAAAATGATAGGATGGATAATGAGAACCTTCAAAACTAGGGACGCCAAGCCCATGATGATTCTCTTCAAATCGCTTGTTCTCTCTAGGCTTGAATACTGCTGTACACTAACGGCCCCCTTCAAGGCTGAAGACATTGCAGAAATGGAGAGTATACAAAGAACTTTCACAGCACACATAAGTATGATAAGGCACCTAAATTACTAGGAACGGTTGAAGGTCCTTGATCTGTATTCCCTGGAATGCAGGCAAGAGAGATACATGATAATATACACTTGGAAGGTCCTGGAGGGATTGGTACCAAACCTGCACACGAAAATCACTCCCTATAAAAGCAAAAGACTTGGCAGGAGCTGCAACATTCCTTTGATGAAAAGCAGGGGCGCCACGAGTACATTGAGAGACAACACAATAAGCGTCCGGGGCCCAAGACTGTTCAACTACCTCCCAGCATACTTAAGGAGGATTACCAATATACCCCTGGCTGTCTTCAAGAAGGCACTGGACAGGCATCTAAAGTCAGTACCTGACCAACCGGGCTGTGGTTCGTAAGTCAGTTTGCGTGCGGCCAGCAGTAACAGCCTGGTTGATCAGACCCTGATCCACCATGAGGCCTGGGCTCAGACTGAGCTGCGGGGATGTTGACCCCCGAAACCCTCTCCAGGTAAACTGTATGTACCAAGCATTCCCCGTACATAATTGTTCCTGTGCTGAAGTTATATATGCACTCATATTGGTTGAACAGGTTTTTTTTAACTGCCACTAAGGAGCTACAGTTTAAAATACACTATGTATTAAAACATGACTGCGGGAATTTTTAGTAATTCTGTAAATTTAAATTAAATACTATCTTTACTAAAAATCCTGAAATTGACAAAAATACAAAAAAAAAAACATTTCTTAAGAGTAGGAAATGTAGTTGGGATTTTCCAGTATATCATTTTATATTAGAGACTGGAGTGAGAAATTTTATATAACATACAATTGCATTCATGGGGGAGGCACTTAACCATCCATGGGTTGTCATACAACACCTGGGGGAGTTAGTTACCATTTTGTCCTAGGCACATGTCGATTAGACACTAGGCCTGTTGTATGTATGTGTGTGTAACGAAACACTTCGAAATGTTTCGGCCCCGCCGGGAATTGAACCCGGGCCCTCCGTACGTGAAGCAAGAGCGCTAGCCACCATGCCATCGGGGAGTGATTAGTACATTCCTGGAGGGTTATCATACAGCACCTGGGGGAGTGGTTAGTACATTCCTGGAGGAAGAGCTTAACCCATGGAAGTCAGTGTCTGAAGGAATGGGAAGCAATCTGATTCTATAGTGTACAGGTCCAACTCCTTGGGTCCAGAGCCTTCACAGGCATCAAAGAAAATATTTCTTAGAAATCTCAAGTCAAAATTGTTAACACTACACCAAAATCGACTAGGTTAATGCTTCCTTCATTCATCACTATTTTCCAAATTTTCTCCTTCCTCATTCATCTTTAATTTTTCAATTATACAAGAACTTTTAATATTAGTTAATAAAATTAGCATATCTTTCCCAACCACTATGTTCTCAAGGCACATTTCCCGACCGCTGTATGTTCTCAATACATCTTTCCTGACCACAGTATGTTCTCAATACATCTTTCCTGACCACGGTATGTTCTCAATACATCTTTCCTGACCGCTGTATGTTCTCAATACATCTTTCCTGACCGCTGTATGTTCTCAATACATCTTTCCTGACAGCTGTATGTTCTCAATACATCTTTCCTGACCACGGTATGTTCTCAATACATCTTTCCTGACCGCTGTATGTTCTCAATACATCTTTCCTGACCACGGTATGTTCTCAATACATCTTTCCTGACCACGGTATGTTCTCAATACATCTTTCCTGACCGCTGTATGTTCTCAATACATCTTTCTTGACCACGGTATGTTCTCAATACATCTTTCCTGACAACGGTATGTTCTCAATACATCTTTCCTGACCGCTGTATGTTCTCAATACATCTTTCCAGACCACGGTATGTTCTCAATACATCTTTCCTGACCACTGTATGTTCTCAATACATCTTTCCTGACCGCTGTATGTTCTCAATACATCTTTCCTGACCACGGTATGTTCTCAATACATCTTTCCTGACCGCTGTATGTTCTCAATACATCTTTCCTGACCACGGTATGTTCTCAATACATCTTTCCTGACCGCTGTATGTTCTCAATACATCTTTCCAGACCACGGTATGTTCTCAATACATCTTTCCTGACCGCTGTATGTTCTCAATACATCTTTCCTGACCGCTGTATGTTCTCAATACATCTTTCCTGACCGCTGTATGTTCTCAATACATCTTTCCTGACCAGGGTATGTTCTCAATACATCTTTCCTGACCGCTGTATGTTCTCAATACATCTTTCCTGACCACGGTATGTTCTCAATACATCTTTCCAGTCCACGGTATGTTCTCAAGACATCTTTCCTGACCACGGTATGTTCTCAATACATCTTTCCTGACCGCTGTATGTTCTCAATACATCTTTCCTGACCACGGTATGTTCTCAATACATCTTTCCCGACTGCTGTATGTTCTCAATACATCTTTCCAGACCACGGTATGTTCTCAAGACATCTTTCCTGACCACGGTATGTTCTCAATACATCTTTCCTGACCGCTGTATGTTCTCAATACATCTTTCCTGACCACGGTATGTTCTCAATACATCTTTCCGACTGCTGTATGTTCTCAAACATCTTTCCTGACAGTATGTTCTCAATACATCTTTCCTGATCACGGTATGTTCTCAATACATCTTTCCTGACCACTGTATGTTCTCAATACATCTTTCCCGACCACTGTATGTTCTCAATACATCTTTCCTGACCACGGTATGTTCTCACTACATCTTTCCTGACCACTGTATGTTCTCAATACACCTTTCCCGACCACTGTATGTTCTCAATACATCTTTCCTGACCGCTGTATGTTCTCAATACATCTTTCCCGACCACAGTATGTTCTCAATACATCTTTCCTGACCACTGTATGTTTTCAATACATCTTTCCCGACACTGTATGTTCTCAAACATCTTTCCTGGCCCGTATGTTCTCAATACATCTTTCCTGACTACGTATATTCTCAAACATCTTTCCGACCGCTGTATGTTCTCAATACATCTTTCCTGACCACGGTATGTTCTCAATACATCTTTCCCGACTGCTGTATGTTCTCAATACATCTTTCCAGACCACGTATGTTCTCAAGACATCTTTCCTGACCACGGTATGTTCTCAATACATCTTTCTGACTGCTGTATGTTCTCAATACATCTTTCCTGACCACTGTATGTTCTCAATACATCTTTCCGACCACTGTATGTTCTCAATACATCTTTCCTGACCAGGTATGTTCTCAATACATCTTTCCCGACTGCTGTATGTTCTCAATACATCTTTCCTGACCACAGTATGTTCTCACACATCTTTCCTGACCACTGTATGTTCTCAATACCTTTCCGACCACTGATGTTCTCATACATCTTTCCTGACCTGTATGTCTCAATACATCTTTCCGACACAGTATGTTCTCAATACATCTTTCCTGACACTGTATGTTTCAATACATCTTTCCCGACCACTGTATGTTCTCAATACATCTTTCCTGACCACGGTATGTTCTCAATACATCTTTCCTGACTACTGTATGTTCTCAATACATCTTTCCCGACCGCTGTATGTTCTCAATACATCTTTCCTGACCACGGTATGTTCTCAATACATCTTTCCCGACTGCTGTATGTTCTCAATACATCTTTCCAGACCACGGTATGTTCTCAAGACATCTTTCCTGACCACGGTATGTTCTCAATACATCTTTCCTGACTGCTGTATGTTCTCAATACATCTTTCCTGACCACTGTATGTTCTCAATACATCTTTCCCGACCACTGTATGTTCTCAATACATCTTTCCTGACCACGGTATGTTCTCAATACATCTTTCCCGACTGCTGTATGTTCTCAATACATCTTTCCTGACCACAGTATGTTCTCAATACATCTTTCCTGACCGCTGTATGTTCTCAATACATCTTTCCTGACCACTGTATGTTCTCAATACATATTTCCTGACCACGGTATGTTCTCAATACATCTTTCCTGACCGCTGTATGTTCTCAATACATCTTTCCTGACCACTGTATGTTCTCAATACATCTTTTCTGACCGCTGTATGTTCTCAATACATCTTTCCTGACCACGGTATGTTCTCAATACATCTTTCCTGATCACTGTATGTTCTCAATACATCTTTCCCGACCGCTGTATGTTCTCAATACATCTTTCCTGACCACAGTATGTTCTCAATACATCTTTCCTGACCACAGTATGTTCTCAATACATCTTTCCTGACCACAGTATGTTCTCAATACATCTTTCCTGACCACAGTATGTTCTCAATACATCTTTCCTGACCACTGTATGTTAATTAAACAAACAAAAAATATATCTTTCTTTATTATTCCAAATTTTACATCCTAAGCATCATGCTGTAATTAACTTACCACTTTTAAGTCTAGTAATAAAGTGGAATGTGTCATTATTAATAGTGCAGGCATCATGATTAATTTATTAATTTTATTAAAGGAATTGCACTGAGATCAGAAAAATTTAATGATTTTTTTCAAACACTTAACATTATTCTCAAAAACAAAGAAAATCATAGTAAATATTCCTGTAATTTTTAAGATTTGCAATATTTAAAATGCAAAATTCAACTGATTACATAATAAAAATATTCTGTAATTTGAAAGGCAGGTAATATTTCAAATACTATAAAAATTTGAAAGGCAGGTAATATTTCAAATATAAGAATTTGAAGGCTATGAAATATTTCAAATACGAAAATAATATAAATATATATTTAATGGATATCTACCTAAATTTAGCTACTGTACTTGTACATATTAGGAAGTTGAATCCACAAAAAAAGTACCCCCTTCAGGGATAACCAATAATAATAAATGTTCTATAGTACGTATACACTTTACACATACAATTTATGGATATGCTTTATACACAACCTTCATAAATATTTGAAATTAAATTTTGCTCATCAAGATAATTAAATAGGATTTATGGAAGATTAATGCAATGATTAAAACAATTGAACTCACATTTAACCTTGAGTTAACAAATTCATCTATTTTTTATTTTCAGTCAATAATAAGGTTTTGAAAATATTTAAGTAGGGATTCACCAGATGACTGATTACAGTTTCCACGCACTCCCTGGATGACTGCTACTTCTTCCTTAAGTTTTACAAGAAGCTCAATTCTCTTCTCAAAGTTATGTCGTTTCTGCATCTTCTCAGACTCAATCATTAGATCAATGTATTCCTTTGTTGACAATGGATTGGGCTTGAGGGCAATTTCCTCTAATCGTTCTACATGACTCTGGGCGTCCGTTATCATACCAATAAGGATCTGTGCATGTTGATTTATGTCATTTTCTATGGCTTTGATGGCACCTTCTTTGTCAAGTTTTCCTTTGGAAGCTTTCTCATAGCGGTCCAAAAGTTCCTGCACTGTGCGAGTCTCCTTTATCCAAGTGTGTTCATATCTGAACCCCATGTTCTTATGAATGTCCCAATAACACTTCTCTGGACAAACTCTACAATAGTTATTTGTCATTGCCCAGCAACCAGCTTTGTTAGCATCATCAGGAATATAACATGGATAATGGCAAGTCATGTTACACTTTATACAATTAGTCACATTTTCCCTGGCTTTCAAGTCAATTTTAGTGATCTTGGGAACTTCAACTTCTTCCTGATAATTTGCACTGCCTTTAATATCATCATGAAGACGGGCCAACATATCTCTCTCTTGATTCAAGTTTGAAAGCTTTCCCAAGCCTAAATGAATCTGATTCTGTAATCCAATTACCACTAACTGTAAGCGACTTCGTTCCTCAAGCACCTGTTTGGTAAGTGTTAGACTTGCTGGAGAAGTCTTTCCTAACTTTAAAAAGAAATTTGTCATGCTTTTATAACCCATCTCCCAGAACAACTTACAAATGTATGCTGAATCTTCATCATCTGAATCATCACTACTTCCTCCATCTCCACCAGTGTTACGAGCATAGAGTGCACTGTTGTTGAACTTGTAAAATCCAGAGTAGTGTACTCCAGCTTCTTTAAGTGCATCTAACACAGGAGGAGTCTTTGCATCCGCAAATGTAGCCATAATATAAATATTATCCTTAATATCTTTACCAAACATTGAAGAAAGGCCATCATAGACATATCTCTGAGTCTGAGTCAATCTTGCAGCAGAAGCAGGAGTAACAAACCCAACTCCATCAACCTGATCAATCCCATAATCTTGTTTCAGAAACATTTCAAGCTGTTTCATCATATCACGATCACGCTGAATGCCTCTGGTGTCTCCAAAACCTGGAGTGTCAATGAGCACATAATTGTACTCGAAGGGCATTCCTGGTAATTGGTAAAATGCATAAGCTGTGATCAAATCTGTCTGAGACTCTGCCTGGGAACGCTTGGGGGCATTTTTATCGTCAATAAGAACTAGTCTAAAGTCGTCAGTGAAGTCAATCCGATATATATAGTTCACCATGGCATTGATGAGAGTTGTCTTTCCAGTACCTGTGGCACCCACTAAGAGAATCACCTTTGTTGGCCTATTTGTTTTCTGGCCAAGGGACATCTTCTGCACCTTATCTTTATCATTTTTGTGTTCCACATTCATCTCCAGTTTTCGTATTTCAAGACCCTCTTCAGTTTTATGTCGTCTGCTGAAAATGTCTTTTGCTCTGGTCTTCAGCAGAGTCTTTTCATAATCAGCTGAGACAGTCGAATTTGTTGGTGCCATTGTCTTCTCAGGTGAATCTTGGAATTCTGCGAATATGAAGAAATAGGAGCCATCAGTTGTGTTGACGTATTCTTCATCACTTGTAAAATACAATGTTCGTCAAAAAAAAAAATATATATATATGGTTGCACGCTTTATGCAGTTAATGCATTTCTGACCCATGGCAGCCGTATTAAACTCAATTTGGCCTTCAACACTTTAATTCTTCATATCAAAAATGTTTTATAGATTTTGTGAATTGCACTTATCACATAAGGCGAATGTATATTGTAAAGAATTACTAATACAAATGGAACATTGAATAAATGTGAATTCACATATAACAAACCCACACTAAGCGAGGAAGGGGATGGAGGGAAGCTCTTAAAGTGGGAGGAAGGGGAAGGAGGGAAGCTCTTATGTGGGAGGAAGGGGATGGAGTGAAGCTCTTAATGTGGGAGGATGGAGGGAAGCTCTTAAAGTGGGAGGAAGGGAAGGAGGAGCTCTTAAAGTGGGAGGATGGAGGAAGCTCTTAAAGTGGGAGGATGGAGGAAGCTCTTAAAGTGGGAGGATGGAGGAAGCTCTTAAAGTGGGAGGATGGAGAGCTCTTAAAGTGGGAGGATGGAGGAAGCTCTTAAAGTGGGAGGATGGAGGGAAGCTCTTAAAGTGGGAGGATGGAGGGAAGCTCTTAAAGTGGGAGGATGGAGGGAAGCTCTTAAAGTGGGAGGAAGGGATGGAGGAAGCTCTTAAATGGGAGGAAGGAAGGAAGCTCTTAAAGTGGGAGGAAGGGAAGCTCTTAAAGTGGGAGGAAGGGGAAGGAGGAAGCTCTTAAAGTGGGAGGAAGGGGATGGAGAAGCTCTTAAAGTGGAGGAAGGGGATGAGAGGAAGCTCTTAAAGTGGGAGGAAGGGGAAGGAGGGAAGCTCTTAAAGTGGGAGGAAGGGGAAGGAGGGAAGCTCTTAAAGTGGGAGGAAGGGGATGGAGGGAAGCTCTTAAAGTGGGAGGATGGAGGAAGCTCTTAAAGTGGGAGGAAGGGGAAGGAGGGAAGCTCTTATGTGGGAGGAAGGGGAAGGAGGGAAGCTCTTATGTGGGAGGAAGGGGATGGAGTGAAGATCTTAATGTGGGAGGAAGGAGAGCACTTAATGTGGGAGGATGGAAGCTCTTATTGTGGGAAGAAGAGGATGGAGGGAAGCTCTTATGTGGGAGGAAGGAAAAGGAGGGAAGCTCTTAATGTGGGAGGAAGAAGAGCTCTTAATGTGGGAAGGAGAGCTCTTAATGTGGGAGGAAGGAGAGCTCTTAATGTGGGAGGAAGGAGAGCTCTTAATGTGGGAGGAAGAGACTCTTAATGTGGGAGGAAGGAAGCTCTTAATGTGGGAGGAAGGTAGGAAGCTCTTAATGTGGAGGAAGGAGAGCTCTTAATGTGGGAGGAAGGAGAGCTCTTAATGTGGGAGGAAGGAGAGCTCTTAATGTGGGAGGAAGGAGAGCTCTTAATGTGGGAGGAAGGAGAGCTCTTAATGTGGGAGGAAGGAGAGCTCTTAATGTGGGAGGAAGGAGAGCTCTTAATGTGGGAGGAAGGGGATGGAGGGAAGCTCTTAATGTGGGAAGAAGAGTGCACCATATAAATATGATGCACCATATAAATGTGTCAATTTTAGTAAACTATATAACTTTTTATTGCAGTGCAATTGAGGAACGTATGGCATAACCTGGCAGGAAATGACAGAAATCGTACATCAACTGCAATCATTTCTGGAGTGGAATCACAGTCAATGGTCTCCACTCCAGAACAACAGATATTAGTGCAAAGAAAAAAAGACACCCCCCCCCATACCACCAATCCGACGACATTCATCTTTGCAAATACATATATAGGGTCTAAAGCCAGCGACGAACAACAAAATACCCTACATCCGTGGACTGCTTACAGAGTCAAATGCTATGTTTGCGGCTTTCACAGAGACCCACATAAGAGATCACTTGGACAATGAAATATGGATCCCGGGCTACAACCTATACAGGTGTGACAGAGTGAACAGGCAAAAAGGGGAGGTTGGCCTGTATATCACAGAGTCACTTATATGTTCAGAACTACTAAATGCCTCAAATGATGTAGTTGAAGTATTAGCAATAAAGGTCGAGAATCAAAACCTGGTCATCGTGGTTGTCTACAAGCCCCCGGATGCAACGTCCCAACAATTCCAACAGCTTCTGAAAATTGACCACTGTCTGGAAAATCTTCCAGCTCCTGCCCCCAACATCTTGCTACTGGGGGATTTCAACCTCAGGCACCTAAAATGGAGGAACATTGCAAACAATGTGGTAGCAGAGATAACACCAGGAGGCAGCTCAGATGAAAATTCACACATGCATGAACTTTTAAATCTCTGCACCAAGTTCACCTTAAACCAGCATATAGTAGAGCCCACAAGATTAGAGAATACACTGGACCTCATCTTCACCAACAATGATGATCTGATACGAAATGTTATCATATCAAAAACAATATACTCAGATCACAACATAATAGAGGTCCAGACATGCATGGGGGGAGCCCCAGATCAACAAAATGTGATCAGCCGCGAGGGAGCCTTCTCCAAATTCAACTTCAATAACAAAAATATAAGGTGGGACCAAGTAAACCAAGTCCTAAATGATATAAACTGGGAAGATTGCCTAAGCATCACGGATCCCAACCTATGTCTAGACCAAATTAACTCTGTGGCACTAGAGGTTTGCTCAAGGCAAATTCCCTTAAGGAAAAGGAGAAGATGCAAACTAGAAAGAGAGGCGCTCCCTATACAGGCGAAGGCAAAGAATAACGGAGCGGCTACAGGAGGCCAATAAATCTGAAATACGTAGGGAGACACTAGTCAGAGAAATAGCAAACATCGAATTAAAACTAAATGAATCCTACAGGAATCAAGAAACGCGGGAAGAACAAAAACATAATGAAATTGAAAGAAACCCTAAGTATTTTTTTCTTATGCAAAATCAAAGTCGAGAACAACATCCAGTATTGGGCCCCTACTTAAACAGGATGGGTCCTACACAGATGACAGCAAGGAAATGAGTAGTTACTTAAGTCCCAGTATGACTCAGTTTTAGCGAGCCGCTAACCAGACTGAAAATCGAAGACCTAAATTATTTTTATGAGTGCCACAGAACTTGACAGACGCATGCCTATCTGACATCACCACGACGCCAAATGACTTCGAAAAGGCAATAAATGACATGCCCATGCACTCCGCTCCAGGCCCAGACTCATGGAACTCAGTGTTCATCAAGAACTGCAAGAAGCCCCTATCACGTGCTTTTAACATCCTATGGAGAGGGAGCATGGACAATGGAGTCGTCCCGCAGTTACTAAAAACAACAGACATAGCCCCACTCCACAAAGGGGGCAGTAAAGCAATAGCAAAGAACTACAGACCAATAGCACTAACGTCCCATATCATAAAAATCTTCGAAAGGGTTCTAAGAAGCAAGATCGCCACTCATCTTGATACTCATCAATTGCACAACCAAGGGCAGCATGGGTTTAGAGCAGGCCGCTCCTGTCTGTCCCAACTACTGGACCACTACGACAAGGTCCTGGATGCTCTAGAAGACAAACAAAATGCAGATGTTATATACACAGACTTTGCAAAAGCCTTTGACAAGTGTGACCATGGTGTAATAGCACACAAAATGCGTGATAAAGGAATAACAGGAAAAGTTGGTAGATGGATCTATAATTTCCTAACAAGTAGAACACAAAGAGTAGTAGTCAACAGAGTAAAGTCTGAGGCAGCTACGGTGAAAAGCTCTGTTCCACAAGGCACAGTACTTGCTCCCATCCTGCTCCTCATCCTCATATCGGACATAGACAGGGATATAAGCCACATGCTGTGCTCTTGCAGATGACACCCGAATCTGTATGACAGTGTCCACCGTTGAAGACACTGCAAGACTCCAAGCAGACATAAACCAAATCTTTAAATGGGCTGCAGAAAACAATATGAAGTTCAATGATGAGAAATTTCAATTACTCAGATACGGAAAAAGTGAAGAAATTTAAATCTCATCGGAGTACAAAACTAATTCAAACCACACAATAGAGCGAAAAACTAATGTCAAAGACCTGGGAGTCATCATGTCAGAGGATCTCACCTTCAAAGACCATGACACCGTAGCAATTGCATCTGCTAGAAAAATGACAGGATGGATAATGAGAACCTTCAAAACCAGGGATGCCAAGCCCATGTTGACACTTTACAGATCGCTTGTTCTATCTAGGCTGGAATATTGCTGCACACTAACTGCACCTTTCAAGGCGGGTGAAATTGCTGACCTTGAAAATGTGCAGAGAACCTTCACGGCACGCATAACTGTGATAAACCACCTCAATTACTGGGAACGCTTGAAGTTCCTAAACCTGTACTCCCTAGAACGCAGACGGAAAGATACATTATTATATACACATGGAAAATTCTCGAGGGATTAGTACCAAACTTGCACACGAAAATCACTCCCTACGAAAGCAAAAGACACGGCAGGCGATGTAACATCCCCCCAATGAAGAGCAGGGGTGCCACTAGCACGTTGAGGGACAACACAATAAGTGTCAGGGGCCCAAGATTGTTCAACTGCCTCCCAGCATACATCAGGGGGATTACCAACAAACCCTTGGCTGTCTTCAAGCAGGCACTGGACAGGCACCTAAAGTCGGTACCTGACCAGCCAGGCTGTGGTTCGTACGTTGGACTGCGTGCGGCCAGCAGTAACAGCCTGGTTGATCAGGCTCTGGTCCAACATGAGGCCTGGTCACAGAGCGGGCCGTGGGGGCGTTAACCCCTGGAATTCTCTCCAGGTAAACTCTCTCCAGAATTCTCTCCAGGTAAACTCTCTCCAGGTAAGAAGGTAGAGGGAGGAGAGTGGGAGTAGATAGGGAATGGAGGGTAGGGGAGTGGGACAGTAGAGAGGGAGGAGTGATTGGGAGAGTAGAAGGGGGAAATGGGAGTGTGCCTTTTATTAAGAAGCAATCAGCTCTGGGATGACTAAAGAGCTGATGCAGTTAGTTAACCTAGACCAGGTCAAAATTTACGAAACTCGAAAAATTCCAGTGATTTACAATAGGACTAGTCTGAGAGCCATTGGAGTCCTAAAGGACCCCATTGGAAATAAGTCACTGACTTTTTTGAGTTAAACTAGGTTCTTTACACATGCTGTTATGTATAATAATCTATGTAACTGCATTTGTGTTAACCTGAATAAACTTACTTAGGTAATCTAGTTATGGAGAGAAACTAAAGGAACTGAACCTGAGGAGTTTAGAAGATGACTTGGGGAGTCATAATTACAACACTCCTAAGATATTTATAATCAAAGGATCTGTCATAGCAGACTGGGTCAAACTATGAAATGTGAAGCATAGGGGGGGGGAGGATAATGGTGAGGACAGTGTGGAGGATGATGGTGAGGACAGTGTGGAGGATGATGGTGAGGACAGTGTGGAGGATGATGGTGAGGACAGTGTGGAGTATGATGGTGAGGACAGTGTGGAGGATGATGGTGAGGACAGTGTGGAGGATGATGGTGAGGATAGTGTGGATGATGGTGAGGGCAGTGTTGATGATGATGAGGGCATTGTGGAGGATGATGGTGAGGATAGTGTGGAGGATGATGGTGAGGATAGTGTGGAGGATGATGCTGAGGACAGTGTGGAGGATGATGGTGAGGACAGTGTGGAGGATGATGCTGAGGACAGTGTGGAGGATGATGCTGAGGACAGTGTGGAGGATGATGCTGAGGACAGTGTGGAGGATGATGCTGAGGACAGTGTGGAGGATGATGCTGAGGACAGTGTGGAGGATGATGGTGAGGACAGTGTGGAGGAGATGGTGAGGACAGTTGGAGGATGATGCTGAGGACAGTGTGGAGGATGATGCTGAGGACAGTGTGGAGGATGATGGTGAGGACAGTGTGGAGGATGATGCTGAGGACAGTGTGGAGGATGATGCTGAGGACAGTGTGGAGGATGATGCTGAGGACAGTGTGGAGGATGATGGTGAGGACAGTGTGGAGGATGATGCTGAGGACAGTGTGGAGGATGATGCTAAGGATAGTGGAGGATAATGGTGAGGATAGTGTGGAGGATAATAGTGAGGATAGTGTGGAGGATGGTGAGGACAGTGTGGAGGATGGTGGATAGTGTGGATGATGATGGTGAGGATAGTGTGGAAGGTGATGGTGAGGATAGTGATGATAGTGGAGGATGGTGACGAGGGTGGTGAAGATAGTGTGAATTATGATGGTGAGGATAGTGGAGGGTGATGATGGTGAGGATAGTGGAGGGTGATGGTGAGGATAGTGGATGATGGCAACAGTGTGGAGGGTAATGGTGAGGATGGTGTGGAGGGTGATGGTGAGGATAGTGTGGAGGGTGATGGTGAGGATAGTGTGGAAGATGGCGACAGTGTGGAGGGTGATGTTGATGATAGTGTGGAAATTGATGGTGAGGATAGTGTGGAAATTGATGGTGAAGATAGTGTGGAAATTGATGGTGAGGATAGTCTGGAAATTGATGGTGAGGAGTGCGGAGTGATGGCGAGGATAGTGTGGAGGGTGATGGCGAGGATAGTGGAGGGCGATGATGGTGAGGATAGTGTGGATGATGGTGAGGATAGTGTGGATAATGATGGTGAGGAAAGTCTGGAGAGTGATGATGGTGTGAAGGGTGATGGTGGTGATAGTGTGGCGAGGACTGACTGGTGAGGACATTGTGGACTGACAGGTGAAGACAATTTAGAGGGGACTGACTGGTGAGGACAATGTAGAGGGGACTGACTGGTGAGGACAGTGTGGAAAGGACTGACTGGAGATGACTGGTGGAGAGGACTGACTGTTTGTGTGCGGCCGGCAGTAACAGCCTGGTTGATCAGACCCTGATCCACCATGAGGCCTGGTCTCAGACCTGGCCGCTGGGGCGTTGACCCCCGAAACCCTCTCCAGGTAATCTCCAGGTGAGGACAGTGTGGCGGGGACTGACTGGTGAGGACTGTGGAGAGGACTGACTGGCGAGGACACTGTGGAGAGGACTGACTGGTGAGGACAGTATGGAGAGGACTGACTGGTGAGGAATATTTTGTTTTTATTTTATATACAATACAGGTCCGCCATCACAAATCCGGCAATCAGTCATCCGGTTCCATCAGTTATGTGGCAATAATTTCGGCTAGCATAATTTCAAATTTCCAGGGTCGCCACGCCAGCCTGCTGCTACTGTTTGGTGGCGCTACTTGCTGCATAAGTCATTCCAATTTCTTTTTCTCCATTTATTGTTATAACCTGCTTACTTTTAGCCCTAGCCATGGTTCCAACGAATAAAAGAAATGCTTCTCGTTGTGTAAAACACATACACAGTACATTATCCATAAAAGATAAGATGGCTTTGAAGCCACTGTCAGTTGCCATGAGCTCAGTCTCGTGATGCAGGGGAATATGCTTTATTATTACGCTAATATCAACACTACGGCTAATTTACATATCGAAATTTATCTAATATGACATAATAAACAATATAAATAACAAAAACATGTTAAATACTCAAGAATTAATAATATTTGGCATTATACCGAGCGGTTCGACGGAGGTATGAAGAGGATATGGGATACAAGTACCATCCTCCTATCCGTCTTGCGGCTTATATTAGAGAAAACGGAATGTAGCACAGGGCTAACTGATATACACTCGTAATGCACCATAAAATTGAAACAAAAAAGCTATTTTCTCTTCATAGATTATCATACATAGCAGCATATGTGTAGAGAACCTAGGATAACCCAAAAAAAAAGTCAAAGTGACTTATTTTTAGTACTTTAAATTTTAATTTCACTGTGAAGGGTGAAGGTAGTGGGGGTGAGTACTGTGGTGGGTGAAGGTAGTGGGTGAAAGTGGGTGAGGACTGTGGTGGGTGAAGACGGTGGTAAGGACTGTGGTGGGTGAGGGCTGTTGTGGGTGAGGGCTGTGGTAGGTGAGGACTGGTGGGTGAGAACTGTGGTGGGTGAGGACTGTGGTGGGTGAGGACTGTGGTGGGTGAAGACGGTGGTGGGTGAAGACTGTGGTGGGTGAGGACGGTGGTGGGTGAGGACGGTGGTGGGTGAGGACGGTGGTGGGTGAGGACGGTGGTGGGTGAGGACGGTGGTGGGTGAGGACGGTGGTGGGTGAGGACGGTGGTGGGTGAGGACGGTGGTGGGTGAGGACGGTGGTGGGTGAGGACGGTGGTGGGTGAAGACGGTGGTGGGTGAAGACGGTGGTGGGTGAGGACTGTGGTGGGTGAGGACTGTGGTGGGTGAGGACTGTGGTGGGTGAGGACTGTGGCGGGTGAGGACTGTGGTGGGTGAGGACTGTGGTGGATGAGGACTGGTGGGTGAGGACTGTGGTGGGTGAGGACTGTGGTCTACCTACCTAGAGTACCTGGAGGGTATTCCGGGGATCAGCGCCCCCGCGGCCCGGTCCACGACCAGGCCTCCCGGTGGATCAGGGCCTGATCAACCAGGCTGTTACTGCTGGCCACATGTAGTCCAACGTACGAACCACAGCCCAGCTGATCCCGTACCGACTTTTTGGGGGTTATCCTAGGTAATTTATAGATGTTAAACTATGTATGTACCTATATCTACCTACCTCCAGGTAGGTAGGTAGATATAAACTTACTAATACCCCAAGTAGGCCTACTAGCCAGTACCCGGTCGCACACAACACCAACCCTACACTTGTACCCTTAAAATTTAGTATATCAGCTTTATTGCAGACTCAGCCAATGCTGCTTTGGCATCAGATTTCCTAATGGAGTTATAAACTGGGGCATTTTCTTTGCTAAGATTAGAACCTTACACTTGGCCACTCAGAACTGTCATTTTTCGAAGGTGGAGGAGGTGTTGATTCACCGGGAAATCTCCCGGCCCGGGTCTTTACCAGATGGTGACCCGGCTCCGGCTCCCTGGCGTGGGAGTAGCAGAGACCGAAGTCTCCCATGGGAGGGGTTACCCCTCAGCGGTGGGACCAACTTGTCCCAGGCCTAGCCATATTCGCCCACAAGCACGTAGGTAGATAGTTGCTAGGCCCCTCTGGTCTGCCACCTTCCCCGCCCCAAGGAGGCTGACGGGAAGGGCAGGCTTGCGAGCCGCAGATGGTAGCAAGCTCCAGCCTTGGCACCTACCCTGCCCTAAAAGGGCTGGGCATGGTGAGCGACATTTTTCGAACACAAAACAACTTATCCCAATCATCCTGAAAGTTCCTGTTCTTGGAATTCAATTGTAGTATGTAATGCAGCGGACCTGTGTCGTATTTAGGTGTTTAGTTTCCATCGAAAATAAAAATGTTTATTTTCTTGCAAAGCTTACAATGTGTGGTTTACACATGACAAGATACAAAATGTTAATTACAAAGAAAGCCACTAGTATGCCTAGGCATTTGTTTTGTATGTGTTGTGTATGCTGTATATTTTGTACGTTTATCTTCCATTTCGTTGTATGTTGTGTATTATGTATACTGAATGTTATTATGTATACTGAATGTTTAGTTTCCATTCTGCCGTATGTGTTGCTTAATACATGTTATTTGTATGCGTTATGTAGGTTGCATGTTATGTTACATTGTATGTTATGCTACACTTAGTACCTGACCAGCCAGGCTGTGGCTACCTGGAGTCTACCTGGAGAGAATTCCAGGGGTCAACGCCCCCGCGGCCCGGTCCGTGACCAGGCCTCCTGTTGGACCAGAGCCTGATCAACCAGGCTGTTACTGCTGGCCGCACGCAGTCCAACGTACGAACCACAGCCCGGCTGGTCAGGTACCGACTTTAGGTGCCTGTCCAGTGCCTGCTTGAAGACAGCCAGGGGTTTGTTGGTAATCCTCCTGATGTATGCTGGGAGGCAGTTGAACAATCTTGGGCCCCTGACACTTATTGTGTTGTGCGGCCAGCAGTAACAGCCTGGTTGATCAGGCTCTGGTCAACATGAGGCGTGGTTCACAGACCGGGCCCAGGGCGTTGACCCGGAAATTCTCTCAGTAAATACTATGTTATGCTACTGTTATTTACACTGTTATGTTACATTGTATGTTGTTACACTGTTATGTTACATTGTATGTTGTTACACTGTATGTTATGTTACATTGTATGTTGTTACACTGTATGTTATGTTACACTGTATGTTATGTTATACTGTATGTTATGTTATACTGTATGTTATTTCACTGTATTTAATTATACTGCTATGTTATTTACACTATGTTATGTTACACTATTTAATTATTACTATGTTTTCACTTTATTATTACACTGTATTTATTACACTATGTTTTACACTATGTTATGTTCTACTATTTATATTACACTATTTATGAGTTACACTAATGCTTATGAATTTCTCATACTATGTTATGTTACTTTATGTTAACTAGTTATGTTACATATGTATGTTACACTATTGTTATGTTACACTATTGTTTGTTAACTTATGTTATATTTACACTGTATGTTATGTTACACTGTATGTTATGTTACACTGTATGTTATGTTACACTTATGTTACAGTTTATGTTACACTATGTTATGTTACACTATGTTGTTACACTGTTATGTTACACTGTATGTTATGTTACACTATGTTGTTACACTATATTATGTTACACTGTATGTTATGTTACACTTATTTATGTTACACTATGTTATGTTACACTTATGTTATTTAACTATGTTATGTTACACTATATGTTATGTTACACTATTGTTATGTTACACTATGTTATGTTACACTATGTTATGTTACTGTATGTCGTTACACTGTGTTATGTTACACTGTATGTTGTTATACTATGTTATGTTATACTGTGTTATGTTATACTGTATGTTGTGTTATACTGTATGTTATGTTATACTGTATGTTATGTTATACTGTATGTTATGTTACACTATGTTGTTACACTATATTATGTTACACTGTGTTGTTACACTGTATGTTATGTTACACTATGTTATGTTACACTGTTATGTTACACTGTTGTTACACTGTATGTTATGTTACATGTTTGTTACATTGTATGTTATACTTTTTATGTTATGTTATACTGTATGTTGTGTTATACTGTATGTTGTGTTATACTGTATGTTATGTTATACTGTATGTTATACTGTGTTATGTTATACTGTATGTTATGTTACTGTTATGTTATGTTACACTATGTTGTTACACTGTTATGTTACATTGTTATGTTACATTGTATGTTATGTTACATTGTTATGTTACATTGTATGTTATACATTGTATGTTATGTTACATTGAATGTTGTTACATTGTATGTTATGTTGCATTGTATGTTATGTTACATTGTATGTTATGTTATATTGTATGTTATGTTACATTGTATGTTATGTTACATTGTATGTTATGTTACATTGTATGTTATGTTACATTGTATGTTGTTACATTGTATGTTGTTACATTGTATGTTGTTACATTGTATGTTATGTTACATTGTATGTTATGTTACATTGTATGTTGTTACATTGTATGTTATGTTACATTGTATGTTATGTTACATTGTATGTTAAGTATACTGTGAATGCTGTATGCGTAGTGTGTTATGTTGCGTATATATCTTGTATATTGTGTTGTATGTTGTACACAGCATATGCATTGCACGAAGCGTTATGTAAATTCAAATTGATTTATTTCTCTGTAAAAATTACAATGTGTGTTTTACATTTTAAGGACTAAGGACTATAATCACAAAGATGGCCTAACGTTAGTATGCCTAGCATGCCTGGGCATGCTAGGCATTTCGGGCAGACTTAATACTAGGTTAGCTCCAATATTGGAGTAAATCAGGCAAACTTACTCTATACAATGATTACACTGGTATTAAGGTTAGGTAATTGTAGTGATTAACTGGGTTTACAAAATTGAGGTAGTACAAAAATTAAAGAATTTAACAATTAGTTTATATATTAATGGAAATGGTGACGTGATGGCATGATACAGTTTCTATATTGGAGTGTCTTAGGCAAACTTATGACTAGCTTAAGAATTATGAAGCAATGTAGTGTTGTATGTTGAATGTATTGTGTATTCGCCTATTTGTACTCGACTATTCGTGGTTTCAGGGGTTGAGTCACAGCTCCTGGCCCCACCTCTTCACTGGTCGCTACTAGGTCCACTTTCTCCCTGCTCCACGAGCTTCATTGTACCTTGTATGTACGCTGTAGTGCACGTCACTTACTTAGTAATATGATGGATGAACTTCACTGTTGGATAGAAGAGTGCAGACTAAGTGTCAAGTAGACAGCTGAACGGTGGAGTACCAGCCTCACTCAGTGGCTCTCTGTTGGCTACTGAGATGCTGTCGCCTCACCCTAACAAAACAGCGTTGGTTCCAGCCATTCACCCTCCAGTACCCCACGCACACGTCTCCTCGACAGCCAATCAGATCACAGGAGCAATGAAGCCCACCACTGAAAACTGAGTTTCTGAATGTACTTGCTGATAACAGTGACTCCACGAATAGCAGGCTTTCTTGACGGGTACTGAACCTGTATTGATAAATTTTCGCACCTTTTTTTCTTTATATATTGAAGGCAGCCAAGGAACTTTCCATTTAAACGGATCAAACCTGATTACCTCCCATTTCCCAAGCACTTTTTGATCCCCACGGGTTTAAAGCCTCATTATGGCTAATAATAATACTAAATGAACCCGTGTAATTCTTCAGGGGAGGTTCCTTGATGCCGGTGAGGGGGATCCTGATCCAAGAAATTGGAGCTGCTCTCCCTCTGCTTGGATCGAACCTAAACGCCTCCCATTCCTCTACTAACAAACATTTTAGTCACCCTGACACTACAGCTGTTTTATTTAACACTACAGTCAGCCTAACATGGTACAGCAATCCTCACATTGTACTAGTTGGGTTTTCTTTAATAATAAAAGAATAGTTACTATTACGAATAAAGAAAGCAAGTCAACTGAAATGAAAAGTATAGAGCAAAATAGTAGATGCGTTTCTGAAAAGTGTAAGATACAATCCTAGCGAAAAAAAGAAATGACATGGTTACATATATATAATGTATGATGTGATGAGGGTCCCCAGTACAGCTCTAGAGGTGGTGCCTCCTTATATTCTTATATATATATATATATATATATATATATATATATATATATATATATATATATATATATATATATATATATATATATATATATATATATATATATATTTAAATTTTTGCTGTTACTAAGCTGAGCTGTTTTTCCGCTACAGCTGTCAGAAATAAGTTACCACGTAACAACCTTAGTAAATTGTATTATTATTATTATTATTATTATTATTATTATTATTATTATTATTATTATTATTATGAGGAGGAGGAGGAGGAGAAGACGCCAGCATCAGGAGCCTCCACTGAGGGACAAACTTTGCATGCTGTTTGGTAATAATATACATGAGCACTGGGATATTGTAATGCTGAAACGTTGTGCCACGAATAGCCTCAAGTTTAAGTCATTTGGAAGCGAAACGTTACTGCACACGTACATTATTTCACATTTGACGCTGTTAGGTAGACAAAGCTCTCACTTAGACCCCTCGAATAGACCCCTGGTTGTCTTCAAGAGGGAGCTGGACAGATAGTCAGATACCTAAAGTCAGTGCCGGATCAGCCGGGCTGTGGTTAATAAGTTGAACAACGTGCTGCCAGCAGTAACAGCCTGGTTGATCAGGCCCTGATCCACCAGGAGGCCTGGTCATGGACCGGCCTCGGGGGCGTTGACCCCCGGAATACCCTCCAGGTAGCTTCACACTGAGGGTTTTTTTTTTTTTTTTAGATTTCTTCGGATTTTTAACCCCGGAGGGTTAGCCACCCAGGATAACCCAAGAAAGTCAGTGCGTCATCGAGGACTGTCTGTCTTATTTCCATTGGGGTCCTTAATCTTGTCCCCCATGATGCAACCCACACCAGTCGACTAACAACCCAGGTACCTATTTGCTGCTAGGTGAACATGACAACAGGTGTAAGGAAACACGTCGAAATGTTTCCACCCGCCGGGAATCGAACCCGGGCCCTTCGTGTGTGAAGCGAGAGCTCAAGCCACCAGACCACCGGCTCGTGGTTCGATTCCCGGCAAGAGTGGAAACATTGGGCGTGTATCCTTACACCTGTTGTCCCTGTTCACCCATCAGTAAAATGAGTACACGGGTGTTAGTCGACTGGTGTGGGTCGCATCATGGGAGACAAAATTAACCTAATCTACCCGAAATGCTTTCCATAACAAACGGCTTTCTATATAGTAGTATGTCACTGATTTCAGCTAGGCCTGTATACCATGTACATGTACTTGTAGAAGTAAGATACGTATTATTATTATTATTATTATTATTATAATTTAACCAAGTTGCATACTCTCAGTCATTATTTGTAATATATGTGATAATCACCAGATATAAATATGGTAGCTATCTCCTGTTTGTTATTAACAGGCTTCTCACGAATTAATTTTCATATAGCCTCTAACCGTCCAACTATATGTTTTTTTATTATTATTAACCGCATTAGATGCATAGATTATAATAATAATATAATATAATATCTTTATTTACTACAAGTACATGTACAGGTATACAGTCCTAGCTGACATCAATGACATACTACTATATAGAAAGTCCCTTGTTATGCAGAGCATTTCGGGCAAATTAGGTCCTTGTCCCAGGATGCGACCCACACCAGTCGACTAACTCCGAGATACCCATTTTACTGATGGGTGAACATAGACAACCGGTGTAAAGAAACACGCCCAATGTTTCTACCCGAGCTGGGAATCGAACGCAGACCCCCGCCGTGTGAAGCGAGAGCTTTAGCGACCAGGCCACGGGACACGAATACCTTGCCACAGCAATTGAATGCCACCCACAACAGTCTGCTAACACACGCACGACCATTTCTACTGCTATGTTTGCATTAGACAAAACAATAATACCAGATAAGTAAAGAGAAATAGACACATTTATTATTATTATTATTATTATTATTATTATTATTATTATTATTATTATTATTATAAGATAATCCGATAAGAAAAAAGAAATGGGCACATTTATTATAATTATTATTATTATTATTATTATTATTATAATCCGATAAGTAATGAGAAATAAACATTATTATTATTATTATTATTATTATTATTATTAATTATTATTTATTATTAATTATTATTATTTCATAAATATGGGTTTAGAAACCCATACTAATTAAAGGCATTTCAGTCTTGGGAGCGAAAACGTTCAAGGTCCCGGGACCGCAACGCCTTATATAAACAGAAAGCTTGTCAATACGTTTTGGCAGCCGGGAAATAATGTGGCCAACACAAAGGAAACGTGACGTCATGGCCTGTCTGAGGAGCTGTGGCGCGGAGGACGTGTGTTGTACAGGTCTGGAAGGCCGGCGGTACAGATTGCGTACACTGTACGTGTTCAGCAGACTGGTACCGTAGGAAAGAGGGGGGGTGTTGTCCATTGCACGTTTTCCTTTATACACGCTCTGATTCTGTACTTTAAATAAATAATGTATAGAAGCCATACCAGGGCTGAAATACCCGCCCAGGGAAGGTTCCTTAACACAGGTGGAGGGCTCTTCATCCAAGGAATTAGGATTTCTGAAAACTGTTTTCGGGGATCAGCGCTCCACGGCTCGTTCCCAGACCAGACGTTTTTCCCTATGAATGAAGTAATGGCTGTAACAATTCAGGAATGAGTCACATTTCGAAGCAAAACTTTGTGCGTCCTGGACGAACCGAAACGTTGTTGAGTGTAGCATAAAAATTTATAATTGTTTAAAAACATACAGTGAACACTACAAGAACGGGAGAGTAGCATTTTTGAGGCTTGAACTGGTACGTGATTGAGAATGGGTGGATGTAAGCTGGACCTCACTAGTACGAACCGGTAAGCTTACTGCAATGCTGTTTTCTTGTGTTTTTATGCGTTCCTTTAAAAATGTCAAGTTCATTAATTAGCGAAGCGACTTCGATGACAAACGAGCACTGTAGAAGGCCTAATGGCCCATGCTGAGCACGAATAATAATAATAATAATATCTTTATTTCTACAAGTACATGTACAAGGTATACAGGCCTAGCTGACATCAATGATATGCTACTATATAGAAAGCTGCTTATTATACCTGGAGAAGGTTTCGGGGGTCAACGCCCCCGCGGCCCGGTCCGAGACCAGGCCTTGTGGTGGATCAGGGCTTGATCAACCAGGCTGTTACTGTTGGCCACAAGTAAACCGACGTACGAACCACAGCCCGGCTTATCAGGTACTGAATTACGTGCCTGTCCAGCGCCTTCTTGAAGACAGCCAGGGGTCTATTGGTAATCTCCCTTATGTATGCTGGGAGGCAGCTGAACAGCCTTGGGCCCCTGACATTTATTGTGTTGTCTCTTAATGTACTCGTGGCGCCCCTGCTTATCATTGGGGGTATGATGCATCTCCTGCCGAGTCTGTTGCTTTCGTAGGGAGTCATTTTCGTGTGCAAATTTGATTACTAATCCCTCTAGAATTTTCCAAGTGTAATGAAGAGCATTTCGGGCAAATTAGATCAACTTTGTCCCAGGATGAGACCCACACAAATCCACTAACACTCAGGTACCCATTTTACTGATGGGTGAACATGGACATCAGGTGTCTTATGAAAACACGTCCTAATGTTTTCCAGCACTACCGGGAAATCTATCCCCGGACCTCAGTGTGAGATGAGTGCGCTAGGGGTCGAGCTACGGGACACCTGAGACCTGATGGTCCATGAGCACTGTACCTTTGATGAATTCCGGAGTTTTTCTAGTCCCGGAGTCCAGCCATGGGCCAAGTTCCTCTGGTGTTTGCCTCGTCAACCAGGCTGTTGCTGTTGGTGGGCCACCAGTTTCCTCTTGAAGACTTTTACACATGTCCTAGCAGTTTTTTATATATTCTGGTAAGATGCTGAATAGTACTGTAGTAAGATTAATGGCCCATGACCTAATGGTTCATAACGAGCACTAGTAGGCCTAATGGCCCATGTTGAACACTGTAACGCCTAATGGCTCATGCCGAGCACTGTAAAACCTAATGACCCATGCTGAGCATTAGCAGGTCTAATGGTTCATGCTGACCACTAGTAAGTTTAATGATTCATAGTGAGCACTGTAGTAAGTCTAAGGGCCCATGCTGAGCACTGTAGGAGGTCTAATAGCCCATGCTGAGCACTGTGGTAGGCTTACTGGCCCATACTGAGCACTGTAGTATATCTAATGGCCCATGTTGAGCACTGATCGGACTAATGGCTCATGTTGAGCACTGCGGTAGGCCTAATGGCTCTTGGTGAGCATTAATGAGGGCTTAATGAAGCATACTACACGGTGTAGGCCTCCTGGCTCATGCCGAGCACTGCAGTAGGCTTGGCCCATGCTAGGCACAAGAGGCCCATTGTCTATGCTAGGCATGCCTACTCACCACTCCATGCATTTGCTTCAGCAACACTATTGGACAATTTATTCCACTCATTTACAAGTAGAACCTGTTTACCATGGACCACTGCTCCCAATCTCTTATGTTTATAATACTATTCCCAAATCAAAATGTGTCCAATTTGTAAACATTTTTGCCAGATGTCTTGGTTAGGTATTTTCAGCACGTTATTCCATATAAACTTTTTTTGGTGACTATATTCCATCAGTAGCCTACATCTATATCATAAATCTTTATTCTAAGCCTTTATCACACAACTGAATTTAAATGATAAGATCAGTTATCCTACTGTACCCTAGCCTATTATTACACCCAGGCGTTGATCCCCGGAAAAACCTTCAGGTAGACTCCAGGCAGGTAGGCCTCTATAAGGTATACATTGAAATGCAGCTACCACCCCAGCCCCACCCTGGGGTCGACAGAGCACCAGACGATGCCATATTGTCTATTCCCTCAGGTAGAGACTTGGAGTGGATACACAAAAATATGGGAATATAGAGATCCAATAAAAAAGGAACATTACTAGAATATGGGAGAATAGACGGCAGCAGTCTATTCTCTTGGGAGTATGCTGCCACCACCTGCTCTTTTAATAGTGGAAGGGATAAAAGAAACGATAGTCATAGGAGAAGGGAGAAAAACAAGGAGTTTGGGTTAGAGCAGGAGAAAACCCAGTGAGAAATAATACAGGATAGTTAAAACAAGATAGGGGTCCTGATAAGTACTGGCTCTCAGGGTAGCATGGCCTGAAAACACGAGCAGTAGGCACCTTAACAGGGGCTTTACTCTCCACAGAAAAATGATAACATTAATAGGTTATTAAATTTAGTCTCTGACACATGGACCTTATATACATGGCTCAAAGGGGGAAGCAAAACATACCCAGGTAAGACCACTTACAATTTAATAAACACATTACAGGGGTATCTGAAAGTATTAACCCACAAAAAAATTCTCTCAACAAATACTTAATTCTTATTAGCAGGACTGGCTTACTGCTGTCACAACCACCTCCCCACATAAGAACATAAGAACATAAGAAAGGAGGAACACTGCAGCAGGCCTACTGGCCCATGCGAGGCAGGTCCAAATCTCCCACCGACTTAAGCCAATGCCCCGACCCATCCAGGTCAGGTTACATTCACTTAAGGAAGGAGCACGGCATCTGACCTAGTAGCACAAACTAGTCAGGTCCAACTCACACCCACCCGCACCCACTCATATATTTATCCAGCCTATTTTTAAAACTACACAACGTTTTAGCCTCTATAACTGTACTCGGGAGTTTGTTCCACTCATCGACAACTCTATTACCAAACCAATGCTTTCCTATATCCTTCCTGAATCTGAATTTATCCAACTTAAAGCCATTGCTGCGAGTCCTGTCAATACTAGATATTTTAGCACGCTATTTACATCACCTTTATTTATTCCTGTTTTCCATTTATACACCTCAATCATATCCCCCTAATTCTACGCCTTTCTAGAGATGCAGATTCAGGGCCCTCAGTCTATCCTCATAGGGAAGATTTCTGATACATGGAATCAACTTAGTCATCCTCCTTTGTACGTTTTCCAGAGCATTTATATCCATTCTGTAATACGGTGACCAAAACTGTGCAGCATAATCTAGATGAGGCCTCACCAAGGATATATAGAGTTGAAGAACAACCTGAGGACTCCTATTATTTATGCTTCTTGATATGAAGCCAAGGATTCTGTTCGCTTTATTGCGAACACTTATGCACTGCTGTCTTGGTTTTAGATTACTGCTAACCAGAACTCCTAAATCCTTTTCGCAATCAGTAGTATTAAGATCTATATTATTTAGTTTATATGTGGCATGATTATTGTCCTGTCCAATATTTAGAACTTTGCATTTATCTATATTAAACTGCATCTGCCACTTCTCCGACCACTGCATCAGTCTATTCAAATCTTCCTGGAGTGCTCTAATGTCCTCATTTGAATGAATTGGACGGCCTATTTTGGTGTCATCGGCAAACTTGCTTATGTCGCTATTTATTCCCTCATCTATGTCGTTTATGTAGATTGTGAACAACAAGGGGCCCAATACTGACCCCTGTGGAACACCGCTTGTGACACTTCCCACTCTGATTTCTCCCCATTTATGCAAACTCTCTGCTGCCTTTGTCAACCATGCCTCTATCCAGGAAAAAAATTCTCCTCCTATTCCGTGTGCCTTAATTTTCCTCAATAGTCTCTGATGTGGGACTCTATCAAAAGCCTTACTGAAGTCCATATACACAATATCATATTCATTACCATGATCTACCTCCTCAAACACCTTAGTGAAAAAAGTTATTAAATTTGTAAGGCAGGAACGCCCTTTTGTAAAACCGTGCTGAGATTCTTTGATTAATTTATGCTTTTCAAGATGGCTGCGAATTGCCTCGGCAATTTGATTCCATAAATTTTCCCACTATGGAGGTTAGGCTATTGGTCTATAGTTCGAAGCTAAGGACCTGTCACCTGCTTTGAAAATAGGTATTACATTCGCCATTTTCCACTTATTTGGCACCATGCCAGTTTGCAGTGATACTGAGATTTAAATAGTCTTGATACATTCCTGCTTTGGGATACTCCTGAGACCTTCCAAATCCCAGATTACAAGCCTGGTCTTATCCTCCAGGACTAGTGTTCAAGGTCTTTCTAGCACTCTCCTCTCATCAGTATCTCTGGTGGATGTCTCCTACTTTGGAGGCATATCTTTGGGGGGTACCTGGTTGCTAACCCCAAGCCTGCTCTTACTCTTGAGGCATCTCTTTGGGGGGGGTGCCTGGTTGCTGCTAAACTTGTTAGCAGCAGTATAATCAATATGAGAAGTTGAAAAAGGCTTCTTAAGCTGACAAAGGTGTGAGAATGGTCATGGGAACTCTTCCTCGTGTTCCCTCCCTTGTTTTGAATAGAACTCCCTCTCATGTACACAAACTCTTTACAAATTTCGACACAAGACGGTCAACTTGCCTCTATAAACCTTATTTTTACTCACAATAATTATTACAATGAATACTAATACTAGAAAAATAATCAGACACAAAGAAAATTAATGTTATACACTATATTCCAGATTAACAAAAATTCTAGAGAAAACATATTGGAACATACAATAACAGAGCAACAGAATGCGAAGATGGTCACAGTTCAAATACATTTCTTGAGTTAATTAACAGCATTTATTTCTTTCCCCTGAGTTACAGAACCATGCACATGGTAAATAGGTAAGGATATAGACAAGAAATATAAGTGAGGACAGTCATGAAATTTTCACAACTAATATTTATCACACCTTACATAAATAATGCTTGAGTGGCTGATTTGCTTCATTACAACATTACCACTCTCGCAGCCTTGGAATAAACATTTAGTAGTGACCTTTTCAAGACGGTGAACCGGCGAGGTGAACAGAGGCAACATGTGTAGGAATAAGAATGTCTCGACTCGCTCAGGGTTGAACTCCTCACCTTCGGTTGTGAGCCGAAGACACTATTCAGAGGACCTTATTTGTAGTCATATGCAGTCATTATTAACGGTTATCGCCTACAAGAGGATCATTAAGGCTCAACGTAACCTGTTAACCACCAGTCAAGAATACTTTTGTTTTAATCCCTAATGCAGGGTTTAAGATTTCTCTAAAGTAAATTCTCCGTGTATATATAATGAAAGACCTTTCAGTGTCTATATCTAACATTTTTTGCAGGACCCCAGTGAGTATGTCTAGACTATTTTTTAGTATTGTATTTTTAACATTTATATTCTAGTGTAGTAGAGGCAGTTTTCCAAGATGCATGAGTAAATCAGGGTAAACTATACAAAACGTTCCATCACTGATGTCAACCATCTCTTCCACCGTGATTAAATTTCTTTTCGTTTAATTCTTTGGGTTTTTTTCATAGGTATGATATAGACCCTGCGAGCGAAGCATCTCCTAAATTTAATGTCCTAATAACGCATTGGTATCTCAATCACATAAAAGTAAGGTCTACAGGCTACACATGGGTTATTAAGAATTAAGATCTTAGTCCACTTGGACATTAATAAAAAAACAATTAAATCCCTAAGATAGGGATTAAAATAAACTGGGTGTATCCAGGCAACATACCACCCACCCCCACCAGGCACTGAACGTTTCAAGGCATATCTGGCTCCATGGTGCAACTTATTACTCAGCAGAAAGCAAGTTGATTGGTCAGCGTCGCACTACCCTCGCTCTGATTGGTGCGTACCACTGCTCCCACAGCGGATGTTTGGGAGGAAAACCATGGTGCAACACTTACGAGCTCAATAAATATAATATCTTTTATTTACTACAAGTACATGTACATGGTATACAGGCCTAGCTGACATCAATGACATACTACTATATAGAAAGCCCCTTGTTATGCTGAGCATTTCGGGCAGATTAGGTCAGTGTCCTAGGATGCGACTCACACCAGTCGACTAACACCAAGGTACTCATTTTACTGATGGGGAACATAGACAACAGGTGTAAAGAAACACGCCCAATGTTTATGCCCTGGCTGGGACAACTCCAACGATCCTACTACTAGGTCAATGAAGAGCTGCGTATGTCTGATGTATACACTATAATTTGATGTAGCTAATTTTAATCAATATAAGCATATCTAAGACAAAACTCATGAACATGGATTTAAGTTGGATAAGTTCAGATTTAGAAAACATACAGAAGAACAATGATCTCTTCTGCCCTCACAGAAAATATTTCTTATACATTGGATTAACGTCATCCTTCATTGTATATTCTCCAGTGTAATTTTAAGAGCATAAGAAAGGAGGAACCCTGCAGGAAGCATAATGACCCATGCAGTATTGAGAACAGAAGTGCGTTGCGTAATCTAAATGATGCCTTACTAATGATAGCTGGAGAGGGTTTCGGGGGTCAACGCCCCTGCGGTCCGGTCTGAGACCAAGCCCGGCTGGTCAGGTACTGGCTTTAGGTGCCTGTCTAGTACCTTCTTGAAGTCAGCCAGGGGTCTATTGGTAATCCCCCTAATGTATGCTGGGAGGCAGTTGAACAGTCTTGGGCCCCGGACACTCATGGTGTTGTCTCTCAGTGTATTCGTGGCGCCCCTGCATTTCAGGGGAATGTTGCATCTCCTGCCGAGTCTTTTGCTTTCATAGAGTGATTTTTGTGCAAGTTTGGTACTAATCCCCTCTAGGATTTTCCAAGTGTATATTATCATGTATCTCTCTCGCCTGCGCTTCAGGGAATACAGATCAAGGGCCTTCAACCGTTCCCAGTAATTTAGGTGCCTTATCGTACTTACGTGTGACGTGAAAGTTCTTTGTACACTCTCCAGGTCAGCAATTTCACCTGCCTTGAAGGGGGCAGTTACTGTACAGCAGTATTCCAGCCTAGAGAGAACAAGCGATTTGAAGAGAATCATCATGGGCTTGGCATCCTTAGTTTTGAAGGTTCTCATTATCCATCCTATCATTTTTCTAGCAGATGCGGTAGTTTTGAGACTCTCTGACCGCGGGTTCGAACCCCACCCGTGGTATGGTTTGTTAGTTTTGAAGGTTCTCATTATCCATCCTATCATTTTCCTAGCAGATGCGGTAGTTTTGAGACTCTCTGACTGCGGGTTCGAACCCCACCCGTGGTATGGTTTGTTGTGGTCTTTGAAGGCGAGATCCTCTGACTATGTTTCTTATACAGTACTTCTTGATGCAAATCTAAGGAGTCTGTTATTAGGTCAAAATTGATGACTAGGACTTATGGGCAACACCTGGGTATCTAACAAAGATACCCAGATGCTCCATATGTTTTTTATTCATCAACTTGTCAGTACTATATTTCTGATCTAATTATGGGTAAAAATTGGTGACTAACACTGACAAGTATGTAAATAAACACTCATGCGAGTTTCAAGACATTTATTAAAGACGTTTCGCCCTCCATGAGTTTTTTTTATTTCAATCCAATACAGAGAACAATAGATATGTAGTATACTGTATATAATTATGAGGGTCAGGTAGTGTACATTGAGAGAAATGATGACCAGGTTCTGCTTGGATGTAATGCATTGTAATTCATTGTATTTTGAAATACAGTGTTACAAGTAGATATAAGCGATGGCTAAGCAGTGTCTACTACATTGGTTATATTTGCCTGATAACTAGATTGGTATTTCCGAAGTCCGTGAGGTGTCCAAAAGTGGTATAAACCTTGGTAATTGATACCCACAAATTGGTTTAAACAATACGTGAGCAGACATTTATTAAAAAACGTTTTGGTCCAGGGACATTGATCATCTGCCATACAAAGTTCGAAAATAACAGCATATATAGGCTGGAAGCGAGGTGTGAGTGTCATATAGTGACCTACCTGAAAATGTAATTGAGGCTTTTTGGAGATAAGTCAGGTAGACGATGAGGTCTATGTGATTCCTGTGTGGTGAGGTAAGTTGGGTTTTACTTTGTTGAGTATCATGTATGCGAATGTTTTTGAAATGTTGTAGCTTCCAGTATTATGTTCCACAGTGTCGTTGAAGGCGATTAGCGAGCCTTCTAAACACTGTTGACGTCTAATTAGGGTCATGTTCAGCGAAGATGAATTGTGCCTCATTCCAACTCATCAAATATCCCGAGAAAGACACAGGCGTTCTTTAACTTATCCCTGTTGCAGGCGCTTCCATGTTCACTTACGTGGACCGAAAGAGTTCTGCCTGTTTCCCCTACATATTTCTTGAGTGTCCACGGGCGATGGTGTGGTACTTCGCTTCATACTCATGAGGTCTTTGATGGATAATGTATTCATGGTCGAAACATTAATATTGCTTCTTGCAAGCTCCTGGCAGGTATCCGTAGCAACATCATCACACGGGAGCACTATTAACTGTTTAAAGAAATGTTCTGTTGGGGATTTGTTGAGGATAATTGGTGTCTTAAGTCTGCAGTCCAGGATAAAGACAGACGGAAACAGAAGAGGTATGAAGACGTGTTATGTAGGTAGCATTCCTCTTTAAGAAAACGAGGGCTGGAAATGCCTATAGCTCTCACAAGAAACGAATAAGGACACCTCTTCTAGTGCGGAGTGGTTTTATATACACTTCGAAGAGAATATTGTCGCTGTCGGGATACCTGCACAAGAGGACGTCAAGGAAAGGAAGTTTGCCTTCATTTTCGAGTTCCAGTGTAAACTTTATAGATGGCTGGACAGCGTTAATTTTGCTGAGAAGGGCCTGGATATTAAAATGTCTGGGGAAAAAACCAAGACGTTTATAAATTATTATGTGAGAAATTACCTGCATGTTCAAGAAATCTCAAAGTATTTTATCCACAGTGGTATATTACAAACCATTCGGGAAAAATGCCCTGACTTTGCCCAGTGTAAATAACGCATTGCCGATTTTTTTTGCATGATTATATAAACTTGGAAAATCATAGAGGGATTAGTACCAAACTTGTACATGAAAATCACTCCTTATGAAAGCAAAAGACTCGGCAGACGATGCTACATTCCCCCAATGAAAAGCAGGGGTGCCACTAGCACGATAAGAGACAACACAATAAGTGCGAGGGGCCCAAGACTATTCAACTGCCTCTCAGCATACATAAGGGGGATTACCAATAGACCCCTGGCTGTCTTCAAGAAGGCACTGGACAGGCACCTAAAGTCAGTACCTGACCAGCCGGGCTGTGGTTCATACCGGGCCGCGGGGGCGTTGACCCCCGAAACCCTCTCCAGGTGTGTGACCTAATTCATGTCTGCATAAATAACTAATTACGATTGTGACCGGATATAAACATGTAAATAGTTCATTATCCCTGTAACTTTATTCAGCTATCAGAACTTTGCGACCCTGTCGCAGTTAGTTTAACATCTTCATTATGCACCCCATACCCATCCTGTGGGCGGTAGTCAAGAATGAAACACTGCAGGTCCTTTAAGTTACCCGAAGTTTTAAACTATCACACTACTTTGAAGACTCACATGCACCATTCTCCACCTGACCCAGCATTCTCCACCTGACTAAATCCTATAAATACCCTTGTTTCTTTTATCCAGGTAGATCTGTTTGTGACTCGATAAAGCCCACTGCGTGGGCGAAACGTTGTCAATAAAGGATCACATTATACTGCTTATGTGTTTATCTTTCCAGGGCGGTAGTCACAGGATTACAGGTACATAGTGGCCTGGGTCTAGGGACGACCGCAAAGTTTTGATAGCTGAACAAGTTACATGGGATATTTTAAAATAAAGTTTAAACAAACTGTTGCTTTGTGCTTCAGCTCACAATATGAGCTGCTGGTGCACAATAAATTAACCGCTCACAGGATGAGCTGCTGGTGAAGTTGTTCGGCTTATTAACCCAGAGGATGTGTTACTCAGGATAACTTAGTAAAGTCAGCCATCAGACTGTCTGCCTTTCTGCCACTGGGGTTCTGTAATCCCCCCAGGATACGAGCCGTGCCAGTCGACTAACACCCAGGTACCCATTTTACTGATGGGTGAACATAGACAACAGGTGTAAGGAAACACACCCAATGTTTCTACCCTCGCCGGGAATCAAACCTGGATTTCGCCACAGGGCTTGGTGGCGAATACAATAAACTAGCCGTTCAAGCAGCACAAATCAGTTATTTAGTTCTTATATACAACTTGAATTTATTTTCGATGGTTTATATAGTAAATTATATAGAACTGAACTCAAGATAATCCAGTAACGTCCAACAATATTTCATTGGGGTTCTTGGTCACTTTCCATTCGGATATACCTAAATGTATATTTTAAAATAAATATCCATACTTACTAATTGTTTAAAGGTTAAAATTGTTCTATTTCATGTGTTGTACCTCACTTATGAATTGTAATACAGGTTAGGAAAGCGGCAGTGTTGCACGTTGTTGAGGATCAATACATCAGTGGTATACAGTACCCACACGTTGATGCATTAGACACACGTGCAATATCTGGGTAATTTTTATTAGTAGATAAAGACACCCAGATGTTGTACATGTGCCTTCTTCATGAAGATGTGCAGAGACTTGGCAACACTGGCGTTGTTTTGCTGAGAATGGCGGGTAAAGTTGTCTGCTGGTCTTGATAACTTAATGTTTTACTGCTCAAAACAAGGGTAAGTCAGTGTTTCACAAATAAGTAAGCATCTTATCCAACCGTATTGATTATGTGGAATATTTTAGCTGGGTGTCGTTACCTGGCTGTAACACCACTGGGTCAGGATCTGCTGTACATACTAAGTTTATTTACGTACAATTTTACGCAATTTTTGGATGACCCCAATTGTCTTAACATGGTAACATTATGTAAAAATTACCAAGGATAACCCGGAGAGGTCAGACATAGTGACTTATTTCCTCTGGGGTCCTTGTTTGACTTGGGTATGTTATCCTAGGTTCAATATTATTAATGTTAATTTGTATTTAAGCATCGTACGTAATTTGGATAATTGACAAGTGGTTTTTATGTAATGAATTATGTAGAATTTAGCCTAGGATAATCCAGTAGTCACACCGTGAAACTTTTGTTACTATATTGGGTTTTGAGGTCTCCATGAATAATGAATAAAACACATGTATAATGAATAAAACACTTGTGTAATAATGAATAAAACATTTGTATAATAATGAATAAAACATTTGTATAATAATGAATAAAACACTTGTGTAATAATGAATAAAACACTTGTGTAATAATAAAACACTTGTATAATAATGAATAAAACACTTGTATAATAATGAATAAAACACTTGTGTAATAATGAATAAAACACTTGTATAATAATGAATAAAACACTCATGTAATAATGAATAAAACTAGTGTAATAATGAATAAAACACTCGTGTAATAATGAATAAAACACTCGTGTAATAATGAATAAAACACTCGTGTAATAATGAATAAAACACTCGTGTAATAATGAATAAAACACTTGTCGTAATAATGAATAAAACACTCGTGTAATAATGAATAAAACTTGTGTAATAATTAATAAAATACTTGTAATAATGAATAAAACACTTGTGTAATGAATAAAACACTTGTGTAATGAATAAAACACTTGTGTAATGAATAAAACACTTGTGTAATGAATAAAACACTCGTGTAATGATGAATAAAACACTCGTGTAATGATGAATAAAACACTCGTGTAATGATGAATAAAACACTCGTGTAATGATGAATAAAACACTCGTGTAATGATGAATAAAACACTCGTGTAATGATGAATGAGACACTCGTAATGATGAATGAGACACACTTATGATACGCATAGCTTACGGAGGAAGAATTCTATTCCACTTCCCCATGGAGATAAGTGGAAATAAACAAGAACAAGTAAGAAAAATAGAAGAAAACCCAGAAGGGTGTGTATATAGTATACTATATGCTTGTACATGCATGTGTAGTGTGACCTAAATGTAAGTAGAAGTAGCAAGACGTACCTGAAATCTTGCATGTTTGTGAGACAGAAAAAAGACACCAGCAATCCTACCATCATGTAAAACAATTACAGGCTTTCGTTTTACACTTACTTGGCAGGACGGTAGTACCTCCCTGGGTGGTTGCTGTCTACTAACCTACTACCTAGAAAAAACTGAATTATGTTGTTGAATAAAACTAGATTATGTTGTTGAATAACTTGTGGCTGAATTTTAGCATGTTACTGAACCTACTGCCTGAATAGCTGACTGGCATCGATGATTTGAAAAGTTTGTGACATCTCTGGACACTGTTAAAACAATGAACTGAATTTATTCAAGATTAATTAAGCCTTAACAAACCTCCTGGTGAATGAGCAGAGCTGCATAACCCTTGTCGGTTTAGGGCTTTGTTTCATTATAGTAATAATCCTGGTGAATGAAATGTGATAAAAGTATCCAAAACTCTGCATGAGTGTCCATTTACTTAATTGAGTGTTGGCATTTTCATAACATTCATACTCTCGAATGTTAAGCTGGTGGCTCAGTTTTTATGATGTTTTCTCAATTAAATCTGCATAATGTACTAGTATATGTGTGTGTCCTTAAGTTCATTGTAAAATAACTTGTATGTTATGTAACAAAATACAGCCTCCTCACTTGGTGACATACCCATTTACCAACGACTCAGATCTACGACAGTCTCTCTAACTAGTATGCATACCTAAATAATGTACAGTGGACCCCCGGTTTTCGTGATTTATTCATTCCAGAATGCTGTTCAAGTGCCATTACCAAATTAATTTATTCCCATAAGGAAAAATGTAAATTAGACTAGTCCTTTTAGACCCCCAAAAATACACTTACAAAAGCACTTACAAAAATACACTTACATAATTGTTCGAGTTTGGAGCATAATGAACACCTGGGGTCCACTGTATATTAGAGCTGATTTCCTCTATTCTGTTTATTACAATATACAGTAAACTACTGTATAAACATATAAAAATACAATAGAAATGTTATAAATGGTGCAAAAGTAACATTAAAACAATATCAAACATGGTTGACACAAACCCACTACCATTATAGTATGCTCCTCACTTAGCGACAAATTTGTTTACCGACGTGGTTTTAGGAATGGAACTCCGTCGTTAAGTGAGGAGAGGCTGTACAGTAAAAATTAACTGGCTAAGTTAATTTGCTGAAGGGAAATGTAATAAGAACATGAGAATGTAAGATAGTGAAGCACTCCAATAAGCCTACCATCATGCTAGTCAAGTCCATGAGCAACTTATTTTTAAAATTTCCTAAAGTTCTTGCTTCAGTGATGTTACCTGAGAGTTTCTTCCTTTGATTCACAACTCTTACCAAGCCAGTGCTCTTCTATATCCTTCCTAAATTTAAATTAGTCTAACTTGAATCTATTGTGGCAAGTCCTGTCTTGGTTAGATATTTTCATCATGTTGCATATATCCCCTTTATACTGATTTTTCTATTTCACATTTCAGTCTTATCCCTCATAATTCTGTAACTTTCCAGGGTGCAGATTCAGTGTCTGCCAATCTTCACAGGAAAGGTTTCTCATTCAGAGGATCAATTAATGTATGTTTTCCAGTTCACTTGTATCCATATTGTAATATAAAGACCTGAACTGAGCAGCATAATCTCTGAATGAGGCCTTACCAAGGATATATAAAGTTGGAGTATAACTTGATTATAATTTATAGTTTTTGATATAAAGCCAAGAATTCTTTTAACTTTATTGCAGATGCTTATGCACTGTTGCCTTACCTTTAGATTTCTTCTAACCAAAACACCAGAGTCTTTTTCACATTAAATTTGATCAGTAACTATTTTCTTTCCTCAAGATTAGAACCTTACATTTGTCTGCATTAAACTGCATCTGCCACTTCTCTGACTACTGAAAGCTATTCAGATTATCCTGTAACTCATTACTGTAGTGTTCTCATTGGAAATTATTTGACAGCAATTTTAATGTCATCTTACTTATGCCATTCCTCATTCATCATCAGTGACATTTGTGTAGTCTATTCAGACTTTATTTGCACATGATACATCATTTGTACAAAAATAGACTATTTTTAATATTGAACATGGAAAGCCCCTGGTTATGCAGAGTATTTCAAGCAAGCTTTAACAAAACATAAGACAAAAAAAATACAATAAACATTTTACATGCATTATATGTAATAAAAACATTAAAGATGTACACAAAATAAAATGAATTCAATGAATATGAACAGCATTGAGCTCAATACCGACCTCTGTTTCACACCATTAGTAATGGGTCTCATTCTGATTTCTCTCCATTTGTATAAACACACTGTTGCCTCTTAGACAATTATGCCTTGATCCTAGAGGTAATTTCTACTATACAGTGGACCCCCGAGTTTCGTAAACCCCGGAAATCGTACATTTATGTAAGTATAATATTGTAAGTGCTTGTGGAAAAGTATTTTTGGGGGTCTGAAATAGACTAACCTACGTGAAATTTTTCCTTAAGGGAGAAAATTTGTTCGGTAATGGCACTTGAGCAGACTTCAGGAGTGAAGTTTTTACGAAACTCGGGGGTCCACTGTACTGTGTGCTGCTGTGTTCTTCAGCAGTCTCTTGTGTGGCACTCTATCAAAGACCTTATTGAAATCCATATATGCAACATTGCATTCTTTGTCATAGACTGCTACTACGAATACATAAGTGAAAAAGATTAGAAAATTTGAAAGATAAGAACACCCCTTTGTAAAATTGTGCTTAGTTTCATTGCATCTGCCGTTATTATGTCCCTTTGTTTTCTCACAATTTAATTTATCCTGAGAGGTCTATATAGTAATTTCATGCTAAGGACCTGTCTCCTGCTTGTAAATGGGTGTTACATATACGCCTTTTTAATTTACCTGGAGTTTACCTGGAGAGAGTTCCAGGGGTCAACGCCCCTGCGGCCCGGTCTGTGACCAGGCCTCATGTTGGATCAGAGCCTGATCAACCAGGCTGTTACTGCTGGCTGCACGCAGTCCAACGTACGAACCACAGCCTGGCTGGTCAGGCACCGACTTTAGGTGCCTGTCCAGTGCCTGCTTGAAGACAGCCAGGGGTCTATTGGTAATCCCCCTTATGTATGCTGGGAGGCAGTTGAACAGTCTTGGGCCCTGACACTTATTGTGTTGTCTCTCAACGTGCTAGTGGCACCCTGCTTTTCATTGGGGGGATGTTACATCGTCTGCCGAGTCTTTTGCTTTCGTAGGGAGTGACACTCGTGTGCAAGTTTGGTACTAATCCCTCTAGGATTTTCCAAGTGTATATAATAATGTATCTCTCCCGCCTGCGTTCCAGGGAGTACAGGTTTAGGAACTTCAAGCGTTCCCAGTAATTGAGGTGGTTTATTGCAGTTATGTGTGCCGTGAAGGTTCTCTGTACATTTTCTAGGTCAGCAATTTCACCTGCCTTGAAAGGTGCAGTTAGTGTGCAGCAATATTCCAGCCTAGATAGAACAAGCGACCTGAAAAGTGTCAACATGGGCTTGACATCCCTGGTTTTAAAGGTTCTCATTATCCATCCTGTCATTTTTCTGGCAGATGCGATTGCTACAGTGTTATGATCCTTGAAGGTGAGATCCTCTGTCATGATCACTTCCAGGTCTTTGACATTTTTTCGCTCTATTGTGTGGTTGGAATTTGTTTTATACTCCGATGAGATTTTAATTTCCTCACGTTTTCCATATCGGAGTAATTGAAATTTCTCATCATTGAACTTCATATTGTTTTCTGCTGCCCAATTAAAGATTTGGTTGATGTCTGCTTGGAGTCTTCAGCAGCTTTTATGAAAAGTTTTGAGGTACAGTAAACTCTCGATAAAATGGAAAAATTGGGGAAAAGGGATGTCTGCTTTAGCAAAAATCTGTTATATTGAAAGTTTTGCTTAAGTGGATGTAGTTTGCTTAATGAATTGACTACCAGACAGATGTACAATATTCCCATGTGGTCTAGTTGTGATCCTTGCTCCTAAAAAATGTCAGACATTGTTTTGCTACACCATACTCCTCTCACACACCTGGGTCACTGAAACACCAGTCTCCAGGTTCCTTATTAATTCAAGTTTCTCCTTAACAGTTAGGGTCACACACTTCTTGGAACCTTCATTAGCTTTAAAGGCCATTGTTAATAACACTGTACATGGTACTTTAATAAAATGATTAGAAACTCTGTAAATCCAGGGAAAATTGGATACTAAATGATGGTGAGATTTCATGTGCAGACAGTAACATACTGACATGGGCTGAACCACTGGCTCCACTGCCTAGGAACAATGAAAATGGATGTGTCCAGGATGAATCCTGGACTGTACAAATTAAGTGGAGTTGGGCCATATCAAGCATATGACCGGATGAGACAGCCATTCGATATAGCCAATTTGGTCCACTCCATGGTTATTTTAATTGGACACACCATTAAACATACGTGTTAAACCTTTGACCAAATTTTTGTCCATTTTAGTTGGTATCAGCCTTATGGAGGTGTGTTTTGTCAGAGAGTTTCCTGTACACTTAATTTTAACAGCTTGATTGTTTTTCTATCACTGATATCTGATTTTACTACAGCAAAAGTTTTCTTCTTTGTTAGGTCATCCTACCTCAGTGGGAGACAGCTGCAGCTGGAGTGTTAAAGAAAAAATACATACATATTTTAAATCTTTATTTTGAAATGAACAATTGCAGAATTGCATAGGAGTGAGGCAAGCGGTTTTTATGCCTTGGAGTGTGAGCAAGATAACATCTTTGAAGGGATTTAGGGAACCAGGTTAGCCTGATCTCTGAAGGAGGGGACCAGGGATTTCTTGTTTGGAGGAACATCTGAACTGTGATGTCAGCATGTTTCTGGCATCATTGATAAGTGTGTTTCCTCTTTTGCAGGATACCTTACCTCAATGGGAGACAGCAGGTGTGTTAAAAATTAACTTGTTTATTTATTATATAGTGCATGGATGCATACATACATAAATGCATACATACATACATACATGCATGCATGCATGCAAACATGCATGCAAACATACATGCATACCTATATGCATGCAAGCAAACATACATGCATGCATGCATGCATATCTACATGCATACATATGAAGGCTACATTTTATGATGGCTTAACCTTGAATAGCCCTACAATTCCTCAAACACTTTAATAATTTTTAAATTATTATTCCATCTTGCTTCACACACACTAGGCAGTGTAAAAATTCTGCACATAAAGGGCCCCAGAATCTGGAATTCATTACCAGTAAATACTAAACTAACCTTGTCTGAACATCAATTTAAGATTCTTCTCAAAAACCACCTACTCACCCTAAACTAAATACTCATACTGTAAATTATTTTCAACAATGCTCACTGTTATTTTCCTATAATTTAATTTCAATTTTTACTATTATATAACCATCCTACAAAACACTTATTACAATGTAATATCCTCATATTGTAATTTGAACAAATTTATTAACAGTTACAATCTAATGTTTTAACTAAAACAAACTCAATCAATCTCTCTAGTATTAAGTACATAGTCTATAAGCCATTAGATTAAGCTGCCCTTAATGCCATGGCATGTTAGTGGCTCTCCTTGCCCTTCAGTTCATGATTGTAATTACAAAATCTCGATGTAAACTTGCAATGAAATAAAAATTATCATTTATCATTATCAAGTACAGTAGACCCTCGGTTTTCGTCCTTAATCCGTTCCAGAAGGTTGGCCGAAATCCGAAATGGACAAAAACCGAAGTAATATTTCCCATAAGAAATAATGTAAATCCAATTAATCTGTTTCAGACAACCAAAAATATTAACAAAATTTTTTTTTTTATAGAGAATAACTACACGTATAGTGTTGCAGCTCTTCAGAGGTTAGCTCTTCCCTGTGGTTGTCCACCAACTCTTCCACATCCTGGCCACTCACATTCAGCCCCATGGACTTCCCCAAAGCCACAATATATTCCACAACAGGCGTAGGGTTGTCAAGTTTACACTAACTTATATTTAGTTAGTAATAGAACTAGGCATTAAAAATCACAATAAAAAGTAAAATACATACACAGTACATCCATTACCTACCTTAAAATATTTGTAGTCTTAATCTTGGGCGAGAGGTGAGTAGTATTTATTTGTAGTCCTAGGCGGATGTAGTCCACCTGGGCTATACCTACAGGCTACATACACTGCGGCCCACAGCCATATTATTACCATCGACATACCATGTTCACCGAGTTTAATCGTTTCTAACAACTACCTTTAGATGCCATCATAAACAAAGGGAGAAGTAATGAATAATTCATGCTGAGTATTGTAAACAAAAGTGTTATGTATTAAGTGCGGTGACTGGGCCATACAGATTCATAGTTTTCTCTAACGCTGGACCAGTGAAAACATAATGTTTTTCCTCCACCGACTCGCCCCTCGATAGCATATAAGCATTGCATGTTTATATGCTATGTAACGTGTTTCTTATATAATTTTGAAGAAAATATCATAGATGGATTAATGAAAATGTTTATATTAACCTAAAATAAGACATTTAATGTGCCCAAGAGTGATTATTATTACGTATTAGTATTATAACTATGGCGTTAAGACTAGAGAGACACTTAGTGAACGTGTAACAAAGGCATTTTTATATGCTATGTAATGGGTTTCATATATAATTTTGAAGAAAATATCTTGAATGGATTAATGAAAATGTCTATATTAACCTAAAATAAGACATTTAACCCTTTGGGGGTCGACAGGCCTTCTCGGAAACACGTTCTCAGGGTCGAAAATTTTTTGGAAAAAAAAATAATATTTTTTTCTTATGAAATGATAATCTTTTTCCGATCATAACGACAGTAAAAGTATGAAATTTGAATAAAAACTTACGGAATTATGCTCTCGCGAAGTTATCGGTCACGAAGATGTTTATGCATCGGCGATTTCGCCCAGTATGAGCCCTATTTTTGGCCAATTCCAATGTTCCAGTCCTTTAAAATCATAGCTATTTCGCTAGAACTCCATTTCTTCTATCGATTGAGTACAAGAAACTGCCTATTTACCAATTTTAACTACCAAAAATAGTGGTCAGAAAATGGCAATTTGGCCAATTTCACACAAATTTCAAACGATGCCAATTTCAAAATAGGGTCCAGAATAAACAAGGCAGACATTCCTGACACTAAAATAACATCTTCTCTGTTCATTAGTCACGTCTCCAGGCCCTTGCATTACTTTTGCTTGCCATTTTGAATTTTTATTCTCCCAAAAAATAGAAGATTTACTGTTATGTATACAACTGTATCATTGTAAAAATGGTATAAATAATATCAGCGCACTTGTGCAAGAATATTAGACTCACCAGTTGATGTGTATTGGACGCATGGTGTGATTTGTTTACGCTTGAACATTGGCAAAAATCGAACATTTTCGCTTCCTTTGAGCTCAATTTCAAGGTACTTGTCATTGTCAAACCAATCAAAATCATCTCTATTTCTGTAATATATCTTCCATTCTATCAAATGAGACCAAGAAAACGAGAATACATCAATAAATACCATACGAAAATAGACAGCAAAGTCGCTGTTTTAAACGAAAAAAAAAGGTCGGAGTTTTTTTTCTCATTATGCAGTGTGAGCTGCAGGATTTTTTTATACGTACTGCGCACACTGACCACACAGACCCTTTCTTTTATATGTAGGCCTACCAGCCGTTTCCCGCTTAATTTGAGGCCGCTAGAATTTATGAGTACTAGTACGGCACCGACCCCTGCTCGTAAAACGTACTAGTACGGCACTGACCCCCAAAGGGTTAATGTGCCCAAGAGTGAGTCATAAATGTATGAGCGGCCCAGGCGCACGCGTCTGGTGCCGACGATTTCCGAGCGGATGTACGAAACCCAGGGGAAAATTTTGCCGAAAAAATGCTTGAAATCCGAATTGTTCGATTTCTGCACTGGACGAAAACCGGGGTTCCACTGTATAGGATATATATGGTGAATTATAAATCCCATTTATTATTTATTTTATACATTCTGTTGTAACTCTGTCACTGCTAAGGTTTGTAAGATACAACTTCATTAGCACCAGACTATTTCGGCTAAAAATAGAATGGAAAGGCTCTCTCAAATTCTTCAGCTACTGAATATACTTTATTTTACTGTATTTGAATTGATATTATCCACTCTAGGGCTAAAATGCTTTTAAAACTTAGTAATATGTACATTATAATATAATAATAAAAATAATATAGTGCACCTCCAGATTTCGTACGCATCGAATATCGTACGTTTCGGATTTAGACTACTTTTTTGGGCGAAATTTTGGTCTGGATTTCGTACCTTCACCCGGAAATCGTACGTATCAGACGCGTCCACCTACCCGCGACGCCACCACTCATGCATACAGTCATACCTCGGTTAACGATATTAATCCGTCAGAGAGGGCGTATCTGTAACCGAATCAATCGTTAACCGAATCAATTTTCCCGATAAGAAATAATGGAAATAAAATTAATCCGTTCCAGACTTCTAAAAGTAGTAAAATAAAATATTTTTTAGAACTTTTTGACATTAAATAATACACAATTTAATGAACATTAAAGAAATTACATGTAAATATAGTACAATAACATGTCACTTACATTTATTGAAGAGTTGTTGATGTGTGGAGGACGGGAGGAGGGAAAAGGATGGAGTATAGTATGCTAGTGTTTGGAAGGGAAATCCCCTTCCATTAACACTGCAGGTGGCAAGTTCTTTTCTGGGGTTACTGGCCTTTTTGTTTTAATGCCACACTCCCTGCATGCCTGCTACACTCCCTGCATGCCTGCTACACTCCCTGCATGCCTGCTACACTCCCTGCATGCATGCTACACTCCCTGACCCTTGTGGTTTAGCGCTTCTTTTGATTATAATAATAATAATAATAATACACTCCCTGGATGAAGGCTACACTCCCTGCATGAATGCTACACTCCCTGCATGCCTGCTACACTCCCTGCATGCCTGCTACACTCCCTGCATGCCTGCTACACTCCCTGCATGCCTGCTACACTCCTGCATGCCTGCTACACTCCTGCATGCCTGCACACTCCTGCATGCCTGCTACACTCCCTGCATGCCTGCTACACTCCCTGCATGCCTGCTACACTCCCTGCATGCCTGCTACACTCCCTGCATGCCTGCTACACTCCCTGCATGCCTGCTACACTCCCTGCATGCCTGCTACACTCCCTGCATGCCTGCTACACTCCCTGCATGCCTGCTACACTCCTGCATGCCTGCTACACTCCTGCATGCCTGCTACACTCCCTGCATGCCTGCTACACTCCCTGCATGCCTGCTACACTCCCTGCATGCCTGCTACACTCCCTGCATGCCTGCTACACTCCCTGCATGCCTGCTACACTCCCTGCATGCCTTTTCTCTACACTCCCTGCATGCCTGCTACACTCCCTGCATGCCTGCTACACTCCCTGCATGCCTGCTACACTCCCTGCATGCCTGCTACACTCCCTGCATGCCTGCTACACTCCCTGCATGCCTGTGCTCACTCCCTGCATGCCTGCTACCTCCCTGCATGCCTGCTCCTCCCTGCATGCCTGCTACCTCCCTGCATGCCTGCTACCCTCCCTGCATGCCTGCTACCCTCCCTGCATGCCTGCTACCCTCCCTGCATGCCTGCTACCCTCCCCGCATGCCTGCTACCCTCCCTGCATGCCTGCTACCCTCCCTGCATGCCTGCTACCCTCCCTGCATGCCTGCTACCCTCCCTGCATGCCTGCTACCCTCCCTGCATGCCTGCTACCCTCCCTGCATGCCTGCTCCCTCCTGCATGCCTGCTACCCTCCCTGCATGCCTGCTACCCTCCTGCATGCCTGCTACCCTCCCTGCATGCCTGCTACCCTCCCTGCCTACTCCTGCATGCTACCCTCCTGCATGCCTGCTACCCTCCTGCATGCCTGCTACCCTCCCTGCATGCCTGCTACCCTCCCTGCATGCCTGCTACCCTCCCTGCATGCCTGCTACCCTCCCTGCATGCCTGCTACCCTCCCTGCATGCCTGCTACCCTCCCTGCATGCCTGCTCACTCCTCCTCCTGCATGCCTGCTACCCTCCTGCATGCCTGCTCCCTCCCTGCATGCCTGCTACCCTCCCTGCATGCCTGCTACCCTCCCTGCATGCCTGCTACCCTCCCTGCATGCCTGCTACCCTCCCTGCATGCCTGCTACCCTCCCTACACTCCCTGCATGAATGCTACACTCTTTATCACAGGGCTGGCAATAGGAGCTTTCTTTGGACCCATGGTAGCTTATTTAGCAGTTGCAAGAACTAAAAACAGTGCAATAATGACAATATACTGGTATGAATGCGTGGGTGGTGGTCGCTCACTTGTAAACAATAGCACACTGACGCTCCCTGGAGTGCCCGCACAGCTGGGCGCCACGCGGACGCGTCCGGGACGAATATCGTAAACCGAAGCAATCATCGTAAACCGAGTCAATATTTTGACGTAAAAATGTATCGCTAACCGAATTTATCGTTATCCGACACCATCGTTAACCGAGGTATGACTGTATATGTCTCAGTCTGGCTCTGTCACTGGTCGAGTGAGCATTACTTCGCGTGTTCATCTGAAACATTTCGTAATAATCCATTGTTTTTTTTTTGCTTAAATATTGAGTGCGACTGCGAAATAAGCCACCATGGGCCCAAAGAAAATTCCTAGTGCCAGCCCTTTGGTAAAGAAGGTGAGAAACATGATAAGGGAGAAGGTGCCTTCTTCAGTGATTAAGGACATTTGTGCAAAGTGGAATGAGGTCCAAACTTTTGTGGAAAAATACCACCCTGACCAAGCTGATACAAGCCGTATCTGCAACATGTTCAGTGACAATACCTTGTCCCATTTTAGGCAAATCTTAATGAAGCACCAGAAACAGAGTTCTCTGGACAGATTTTTAGTGCAACAAGGGTCCAGTGCCAGTAAAAGACAAAGAAGGGCTTTGATACCTGAAGTCCTTATGGAGGGGGCTTTCCCTTCCAAACAATAAGCTCTCCTCTCTCTCTCTCTCTCTCTCCCCTCCTCGCCTTCTTCCATACGCCAACAAGAGTCTTCAATAAAGGTATGTAATAGTGATTTAAATGTTCATTTATCCATTTCATTAGTGCTTTATATTTATTTCTCATTGTTTTCTGTATGTAAAACTGTATAGTTGTTCTTTAAAAAATGTATTTTTTTGTTAATATTTTTGGGTGTCTGGAATGGATTAATTGTATTACTTCGATTTTCGTATGTTTCGGAATTAGACTGACCTTTTGGAATGGATTAAGTACGAAATCCGGGGTTCCACTGTAATAATAATAATACAGAAGCAACAAGGACAAATCATTTGAATTGGTCTTTTATTTTAAATGATATGTTGTGCGTGCATATGCAAGGTTTTTTTTTATGCTAAAGTCTACCTCTTCTCCAAAACTGGGTCACCTTTATGTGAGGGATTCCATAGATTATGCTTGGAGAACACTACTATTGTCTCCATATTAATACACAGACAAAGAGCCCATTATTTTCTTTTAAATGGTGAGAATACATTTATCAAAATTTGTTTTTGTTTTTATAATTTTTATTATATGACTTTTATATTAAAAATGTAAAAGGGGTCCACCTCTGGTGCAAATTGTGGACTCATAACTTCGGAGACAAAAAAAAAAAAAGGCTATTCAGGAAAAATATTTTGATTTCTTCCTAAAGCTGTTTGAATATTCCACTTCTCCTACCACCCCACAATGAACAAATAGGTATATTTTATTATGTAATATGATACACAAAGTTTAAAGGATATATTGATGGTACAAAGATGCATGAGGATACTTTACAAATATACATATGTGTTTGTCAAAAATTACATTACAAATATATTCCAGCTCCTCAAGAGCTGGGATGCATACAGTGGAACCTCTGGTCACAACCATAATTCATTCCAGAACTCTGGTCACAGCCCGATTTGGTAGTGACCTGAACCTAATTTCCCCATTGGATTGTTTGTAAATAGGATTATTCCATTCCAGACCCCTACGAACTGTATGTGAATATTGTTTTTTTTTTAATATTTTTTAAGCACAAAAATAGTTAATTATACCATAGAATGCACAGTGTAATAGTAAACTAAATGTAAAAAACCTTGAACAACAGAGAAAACTAACATTGCACGAGTCCTAAGAGTTTTAAGGGGCATCTAATAGCTGAGCAGTGAACTCCGCTATTTATCGTCAGATTTCTTTCATTTCCATCATATATTGCCCAAGTTTCAATATATGGCAAGCCCTAGCTGGGTACTGGCACTGCGAGAAGCTGTTTTGGCACTACCTGCTGATAAAACATTGCTATTCCGAATTTATCATGGTCGTAATTACAAAGTGGGGAAAACTGGTGCGTGTGAGAAAATGGCGCAGAATGTGAAAATTGGCACAGCTGTTTGTTCGGCACCCGATTATGTGTTCTTGACCAGATGCAAAAAATTTGGCGAATTTTTTGGTTGTGAACCGATTTGTGTTCGGAAGCGTTTGTGACCAGATGTTCCACTGTATGTACTCAGGATACAACAGGCATTACCCCTCTGAGCATGGATGTGCACTGAACCCTGTGAGCTGAGGGTTTCAGAACCTATGAGAACAAACATGTAATTATGGGAAAGTTCACCATATTTTACGACAAAAAAAAGCCAAAGGGAAATGCTAATACATACACTGGTACCTCTTCTTACGAGCAGCTCCCAACTCAAACAATTATGTAAGTGTATTTTTGTAGGTGCTTTTGTAAGTGTATTTTTGGGGGTCTGAAATGGATTAATCTAATTTTCATTATTTCTTATGGGAAAAAATTTCTTCAGTATCCGCACTTGAATAACCGGCTGGAACGAAGTTAGCTCATAACTCGAAGTACCACTGTATTGAGAAAGCCATGGTACCTGACTGTACTCACCACTGCTCATTTGCTTTTGGAGAAATAGGAAGGGAATCATTGTCTGGATCTCTTCCATTGCTCCTGTGAGTTGCCATATTATGGGGTTTGTCACACCTACTGAAGGGATTTTGACCCTTCCAGTGGCTGAAATATTTCTAAGATTGCCTGAGTGTCCAGATGTGACTACTAAAGGTTTTTTAACTTGCAGTGCTGATAGTTCACCCCCTCACAAACCTTGAATGACAGTTGCTCCAGTGCTCTCAGCTCCTTCTCCTCTCTTGTTGTTGACATGGGTTCCTGTAACTGCCAAACAGTGTTGACCCAAACTTTGCAATTGCCAAATAAGGTTGGCCCAATTACATTGCAAGATAACAGCAATGTAAGGGTAGGTGTTCATTGGGGTTTACTTGTACAGTACTGTGTGGTATTGTTTGTGGATGGATGCATCACATGCCAGGTACCCCATGAATTGTGGTTCAAAGGCTCATAACATGCATTTTTATTGAGAAAACATGTTGCTTTCTCTCTCAAATGATAATGCAGCTCTGAATTGTCTTCAAAATGTGCCACACTAAGCATGACCTTGGTATTTAAGCCAGCCACATTGCAAAGCTTTAGTAGATGGTGATGCAGTACATGTATGTCTATTATAAAGTACAGTATTAGTTTATAATCATTTTGTTTAAATTAATGTATTCCAGTTGCTTTATATAATTATACTGGCTTACTGTATGTACAATACAATGTGTTAATTATTGGTATTCAAATTTCAACAAACTCATCATATATACATAGTGTGTGATAATTTTGAATGAATATATTGGATACTAGGTTGTGCTGTAATACACATGAAAAACAACCAAACCCCCAAATTCACCAGCTTTCTAAATTGGATGTTGTAGTTAGAGTATCTAACTCTTTGCTGATGAGCCTCTAATGAGTAGCCTTTGTTATCTGAGTTTTTTTTTACTGACCCTTTTTTTTTTTATATTTGGCACATGACCCTTAAATTGCAAACAATCCATAGGATTTAATTTAAAAAATATCTCATGGATTTGTCATATCCAAATTTCTTACCAGCTCTCTTAATCAGATCAGAACAATATTTAAAAATATTTGTCCTCTGAAACAAAATGAGCCTAAATCTGAAGCAGAAGTTTGTGGTATTTGCAAGGGACATCCATGAGTTTAAATTCTTTGAATTTGTGAGTTCGGATGTACAGTACTGTACATGTATGAATAACCATGCTCATAAGACATACAGTGTAGGGTACAATATTTTATTGTGAAGTTGTTTCATTCACCAGGGACTTTATCAGTTTACACAGAGAACAAGACATGGGTATTTACGGGGATGGAGAGAGGCTCTGAGGTGAAACAATGAGGTCAAGGAGTCACATGTGAGCAGCCAACCTCCTGTCTTGTTCTCTGTGTGAATTGATAAAGTCCATGGTAGACAGAATGTCTTCACAATATAATGCCATGGCCTACATTTTATTTTATTTCACGCTGTTGGTATTTGCCATTGTATTACAATGAGTAACCATGTTTAATCATCATATAGTTTTGTTAAATATTTTTTTTATTTCAGGATCACAGCACTCTGACATCATGAGTGAGTTCAAAATTCATCACCATGTGAGTGAACTGTTTTCTCTTTTAGGGTAAGTAGAAAACTAATGAAATAGCTGATAATGCCATCCATGGTAATTTATTTTGGAATTTATGGAGTAGTGAGTATTGGAAGAAAATTAGTATGTATGAAGGTACCACTGCAATACTGTAAAATATAAAGTAATTTTTGTCAATCATTTGATATTATATAAAATACTGTAGATAGATAACTTGCATGTAGCCATTTTTTTTTTAGGGAAGAAGGAATTAATTTAAAGATGTTCAGAACATGACTGACCTTTTTTTATATCTGTACATTAACCCTTTCATTGTCCAGACCTCTGAAAAAAATTGCTCTCAGTGTCCACTTTTTTTTTAAATATATATAAATATTTTATTCTGGAATGGTAGAGAATCTTTTTCTGTAGGTAATGACACCAAAAGTACAAAATTTACTCAGGCACAAAGTTAGCGGTTTACTTGCAATATATGCATTGGTGATTTCACTGATTTTTAGTCCCATTATTGAGTTTTTTATCAATATTTTTCATAGATTCTCCTGTTCATTTTTCAAATGTACATGAAGAATTATTGTCATAAATTTATTTATTAAATTCACTTGATATTTTAATTTTATTATATCCACTGTGTTTTCTTTTATGCGAAGTTGATGTTGGAGTAATTATTTTTTGTAGTTTAGGGATTAGCATTTTGATGCCAATTCTATTGCTCCATTTGACCAAATTCTTTGCTATTTTGCTAGTATACCTTCTGTTTTATCAGTTGAGCACAAGAAACCTCCCATTCATTTATGACAACTACCCTGTAAAGTGCAAAAGGGCACTAAAACAACATTTCCCCTCTTCATTGATCACATCCCCAGGTCTCTCTCATATTGCACTTGCCTAACATGTTGATTTCATAATCACACAAAAATAGAAGATTTACTCTATTTCTGGGATAAGAAAATATAACCAGGAAGGATTGGTCATAGTTTATGCTATTTAAACCATACATGGTCGGGGTTTTGCTTTTCCCATCATGGACCATGTGGGGCAGAATTTTTTAATACTGTGCATACTCTGCACAGACCCATTCTCTTATATCTAGGCCAAAATTTACTGCTCACAGCTTATCTCAGTGATCTAAGTTCATGATGTAGAACTACCTGAAGGACCCTGGCCTCTGTGACATAGTTCTGCGTGACGACCACTGAAAGGGTTAATCACTGTGTAGTCCATTGTAATGTATACTGTGTACTGAGACCTTGCTGTACTGCATACGTATATGCAGAGTTATACAGTTGACTTGCACAATGCAGTATAAGGTCCTCAAAAAACAGAATGCTGTATGAAAGCAGTGTTATTTGAACTAAACATCTTGGGTGAAAAATATGGTACAGTCCCCAAACTAAAAAATAACAGTGTTTTGTTTTTACAAGACTACCATACTCAAAATACATGATTTATTTCACATGGTAGTGGTGGTGACTTCCCTAAGACAAATTTTCTTTTTACAGTTAGCACACACGTAGAAAACAAAGTGGTAATTTCATAGATGTTGGTAGAGGTGTTTCCTGGGGTGGTGTTCATGGTAGTGGTAGAAGTGTTTGCTGAGGTGGTGCCCATGGTAGTGGTAGAAGTGTTTGCTGGGGTGGTGTCCATAGTAGTGGTAGAAGTGTTTGCTGGGGTGGTACTAGAGGTAGCAGAAGAAGTGTTTGCTGGGGGTGGTGCTTGAGGTAGTTACAGCTGTATTCTCTGAGGTGTTAACTGAAGTTGTTGCTGTGATGATGTTGGAGTTAAGGGATTGTGTGAATGAAGACTGATGGAACTTGAAGACTGAGGGGGCACCTAATTGGCTGCAAGTTGAAATCTTCAGTGTATTTCACTGTAGAGAATAGACATTCTTCATTTCTCTGTTGGATCTTATCCTCTGCTCCATTCATAGATTCATTTAATAATTATCCAGAATACAGCCTCTCCTTACTTAACGATGGAGTTTCGTACCTAAGACCACGTCGTTAAACGAATTCATCGCTAAGTGAGGAGCATACTATAATGGTAGTGAGCTTGTGTCAACCATCTTTGATATTGTTTTAATGTCACCTTTAGACCATTTATAACATTTCTGGTATATTTTTAAATGTTTATACATTAGTGTACTGTATATTGAAATAAACAGAATAGAAGAAATCAACTCTAATATACATTACAGTGGTCCCTCGGTTTTCGCCGAAAATTCGTTCCAGAATGCTGCTCAAGTGCCATTACCGAACGAATTTACTTCCTTAAGAAATAATGTCACGTAGGTTAGTCTATTTCAGACCCCCAAAAATACACTTGCAACAGCACTTACGAAAATACACTTACATAAATGTTCGAGTTTGGAGATGCACGAAAACCGAGGGACCACTGTATTTAGGTATGAATACTGGTCAGAGAGCCCGTCATAAGTCCAAGGCGTCGGTAAATGAGTATGTCACTAAGTGAGGAGAGGTTGTATTACGGAATTCACTCGTCAACACTTGACAGATTTTGCAGATTAAATTTCTTATTTGATCCTTCAGTAAGGTTATTTTCCCTGGCAGCCACCTCAAATCGTACAATTATGTAAGTATAATATTGTAAGTGCTTTTGTAAGTGTATTTTTGGGGGTCTGAAATGGACTAACCTACTTGACATTATTCCTTAAGGGAGTAAATTCATTCGGTAATGGCACTTGAGCAGCCTTCTGGAATGAATTATGACCGAAACTCGGGGGTCCACTGTATTTAGAAAAAGAAATTGTAGCTAGATTTTTTTTAGAACTTGCACCAAATTGTGTACAGTACCAGCAGGAGCCTCTTCCAACCCACTGCACCTTCTTAACATGTGACTCACTGACCTACTTTCTGTATACACACAAACATTTGCATACACATACATTCAGTACTTTATTTAATGTAAATAGAAATACAGTTCAGAATGTGTGGTACAGGTTAAATAAAATATTTTTATTCCAGAATCCAATCCGATGCTGCTGAGAAGTACACAGAAACTTTAAGTGAATCTGTTCAGCGATTTATTAGCACTCAAGTATCAGCATCAAGTGCAGTGAGGATCTTGGCTGAGAATGCCCCCAATCCACAAGCTTTCCTCAGTAAATATGATGAACTCAAGAGTCGCAAGTAAGATGTAGAAACTTTAAAAATCCATTAAGTGATTTGTATGGTGGTGTAGATGTAATTGGACTTTTTAAAACTTTTATTAAGTTTTAAGCAATTACTGTATTAGATTTAGGTGGGTTTTTTATCTCGTGTGTTAAAAAATAAAGAATCTGAGTTGATAATATTAATAACACTTTAAATGCTATACGTACTGTTCAGTATATATTTTGAATGTCTCTTAAGATATTAATAATGATCTGTACATATACAGTGGTCCCTCGGTTTTCGCCGAAAATTCGTTCCAGAATGCTGCTCAAGTGCCATTACCGAACGAATTTACTTCCTTAAGAAATAATGTCACGTACGTAGGTTAGTCTATTTCAGACTCCCAAAAATACACTTGCAACAGCACTTACGAAAATACACTTACATAAATGTTCGAGTTTGGAGATGCACGAAAACTGAGGGACCACTGTATACAGTACTGTGCCAGACTTGAGTTGTGGAGGTGGGACGTACTGGTCTGAAGAATGTCTCATGGATTCATTTGAATTGTGATGATTGTGCTCCTCTGGATAGGCAGCTAGGGATTGTGTGAAGGTGAATTTTTTTTTTTTTTTTAGGGTATCTTTACCGTGGTGGAAAATTGCCAATGTGTTAAAATGTACTTATATTGTGTGTCCTTATATTTTCCCTGCTGAATTTTATTCTGTAATCATAGCCTTGTATACACAGTTATGCAGTCATTTCCTTTCCTTTCCCGACTAGTGCTTCCTCATCATATAAAAATCAGATAGATGTGTTCTTTCTCTTGTAAGATTCTTTCATCACTATAGTTCATATGATAACCTGATGCAGTATTTCTTGAAAATCATATATTAATGTAGTTTTATTAATGCTAGGTACTGTGCTCACCTTTGGGGTTGCAGGGGTCGAGTCCTGGCTCCTGTCCCAACCCGTCAACTCGGCACTTGCCAGATTCACTCCCTGTTAGCCTCAAGGACCCTATCGTTCCTGCTCTTCAAACTATGTATGGAACCTACCTCTACCATTTCTTCCTTGAATTAAGATAATTTTTCTTCCCAACTGCTCTGAGACTGAGGAAATACTTCTAACATTCCTGTGGTTCATCTGTCTTTAACTCTCATCTCTGTCCCTAAGTACCTCTTTCTCACCTCTGAAACAGCCTTTACCTTTCTTTCCTATCTGTTCCACCTGAGTATTTTGTATGTTATTGTATCTTCCCTGGTTCTTCTGTCCACCAATATTGTTAGATTCAGTTCCATATACAGCCTCTTCTCACTTAATGACCGAGTTCCGTTCCTTAGACCACGTCTGTAAATGAATTCATCGCTAAGTGAGAAGCATATTATAATGATAGTGGGTTTGTGTCAACCATCTTTGATGTTTTTTTAATGTCACCTTTGCACCATTTATAACATTTCTGGTATATTTTTAAATGTTTATGCAGTAGTGTACTGTATATTGTAATTAAACAGAATAGAGGAAATCAGCTCTAATATACATACATTATTTAGGTATGCATACTGGTCAGAGAGCCCGTCATATGTCCGAGTCGTCGGTAAACGAGTATATGTACATCACTAAGTGAGGAGAGGCTGTATATCAGTAAGTGTTGCTCAAATAAGACATTTTCCAATTGATTTCTTTTTATTTTTTTAGTGTTCGAGATTTAGATCCATTAGTAGTGTTCCTAAGTGGTCTGGTGGAAGATGAGTCTATACGGAAAGTAGTAGAAGGCAGTTCCAAGTTGAGACTGCAGGAGGACGGTGTGACACTTGCTAATGTTCCCTCAATTGTTTCTGACATAGAACGTGCTGCTGAAACAAAGTTATCCAGAGATCAGCTCAGTGAGGTAAGTGATGCTTCTCAGGTTTACATGTTGACTAAATTTTTGCACTTTGCTGCATTTACATATTGTATCCAATTAACTCTCTCATTATACTGCAAGATTCCCCATGCATTCTCGTAGGGCATTTTTATCCTGATATAATTCTAGATTCTAGATGCGGTTCTGTGCTGTGTAATGTTAATATCTTATATTGGATGCATGAGACTGTTGCAGTGCGGTGGATTACTTGAAGTGTGAAATCCATGCACTTCGGAAAAGACAGATAGAGAGATAAATGATGGAGAATGTGTTTTGCTTCTTTCAGTAACCTTACCCAGCTTTTGTGGGAAAATTGTCTTTGTTAAAAAATTGTTATCTATGATAGTTCTTAGTTATTTGTATAAAAATTCTTACCAACAATAATGTATACAATTCAACAGCTCAGGGATCGATTACTGAGAGAATCACAAGTTATGCATACCCCAAGTGAAGCTCTACAGAGTGTGGAGAGGGGAGAAAAAAGACCTTTATGTTTGGGTCCTCCGATTCCAAGTTGGTTAAAAAACAGACCGTATCTGTCACTGGACTTTGTCAAACTAGAAAACAGACAAGAGATTGGGGCCTTAGGTAAGATAAAGAGCAGTATCATGTTAGCATATTAACGTCCATAAGTAAATCTTAACATTTAGCATTGCAGTACTTGATGATAACTCAGGATGATTTATCTACTGTAATTTTGTATCAGCATCACAATTTTATCATACCCTGATTCAGGGAGAAAATTAATTTAATTTTTATTTCTATTTTATTGTGAAATAAGATACAATAGTCATGTACATATAGTAGTTGCTTTTTTTATGTACATTGTAATTTTTTTGTCAGTTTATGTTTACTTATATTTGTGCATGAGGAAGGAAGTATTGCACGTAGTGTTTAGGAAATGGTGTGAAAAGGGTGACGTTCTTACAATTATCTTTAAGATTAACTGAGAAAAATCTTGACAGATGGCAATATTTACCATACTATATCCTAGTTTTTATACAAATACAAATATTTTATTTCATTGCAAATTTACATAGGTTATGTTATTCTTTTCTTCTTTCAACACGTCGGCCGTTTCCCACCGAGGCAGGGTGGCCCAAAAGGCCCCCTTTTATATTTAGTAATATATACAGGAGAAGGGGTTACTAGCCCCTTGCTCCCGGCATTTTAGTCGCCTCTTACGACACGCATGGCTTACGGAGGAAGAATTCTGTTCCACTTTCCCATGGTGATAATAGGAAATAAGAACAAGAACTAGTCAGAAAATAGAAGAAAACCCAAAGGGGTGTGTATATATATGCTTGTACATAAATGTGTAGTGTGACCTAAGTGTAAGTAGAAGTAGCAAGATGTACCTGAAATCTTGCATGTTTATGAGACAGAAAAAAGACACCAGCAATCCTACCATCATGTAAAACAATTACAGGCTTTCGTTTTACACTCACTTGGCAGGACGGTAGTACCTCCCTGGGTGGTTGCTGTCTACCAACCTACTACCTAGAAGGTTATGTTATTACAATCATAAATTGAAGTGCAAGGAGAGCCACTGGCATGCCATGGTATTAGGGGCACCTTATTCTAATGGCTTATAGTCTATGAACATAATATTAGAGAAATTGAGTGAGTTTGTCTTATTAGATCGTTCAAATTACAATATGATGATAATACATTGTTACATGGTTACATTTTTACATGGTTACATAATAGAAAAATTGAAATTATTTTATAGGAAAATAACATTGAGCATTTTTGAAAGTAATTTACAGTATGATTATTTAGTTTAGGGTTGAGACCTACTCAAGATATTTTCCATATAAATCCTGGTTTGAACTTGAGGAAGGATTTTAACAGAAGTAATTATTGATGTTTCTAAAGCATAAGCTGTCTCATGTACTCACCAAGGAAATATTGAGTGAAATAATAAATGTAACACTTCTTTGGCATCAAGAATCCAGGTATCAAATAATTTTTTTTTAAACACACTGGCTGTTTCCCACCAGTAATATTTATTCCTATAAAAACGAGGGGCTTGGACTTCCAGCAAGCGTGCTTGAGTGTGTTAGATAGGAGTGAATGGGGATAAATGGTTTTTGGGACTTGACGAGCTGTTGGAGTGTGAGCAGAGTAATATTTAGTGAAGGGATTCAGGGAAACCGGTTAGCTGGACTTGAGTTCTGGAAATGGGAAGTACAATGCCTGCACTTTAAGGGGGACTTTTTTTTTTTTTTTTTTTTTTTTTGCTAAAATTTCAATGGGAATTTGTCTGTGAATTAAGCACCATTTGAAACCTAGATACTGTGTTTTTAGTGACGTTTTGCCTTACAGTTATATATAAAAAAAAAAGTGCCCTATTTGATAGGGCTTAGGGCAAAACCTCTCCTACAAAATTGGTAAGACATACAATGTTCTAGTTGAAATCAGATGAAAGACGAAGAGTTTGGTTTTCGAATTACAGAGCCTTTTGAGCTTTCTGTCAATAGATTGCATTATACAAAATGTTGAAATACGTGTTTTTGTTTTTTTTTTAATTTGGAAAAAAAATCAGTAACAAATCGTAAAACATATCACAAACTCTCCCTGTAATTCAATAGAACCATCATTCCTCAATAACCTACGAAAGAATCATGATGCTCTGATAAATACTCTTTGCATGAGAGGTATTATAATGTCAATAACATATTCCTGAGATATTGATACAGTGAACCCCCGCCTAACGAGCAAAATTCATTCCAGAAGCCTGTTCAAGTGCCATTACCGAACGAATTTACTCCCTTAAGAAAAAATGTCAAGTAGGTTAGTCCATTTCAGACCCCCAAAAATACACTTACAAAAGCACTTACAATATTATACTTACATAATTGTACGATTTCCGGGGTGCTCGTTAGGCGGGGGTCCACTGTAATTATGTTTGTGTAAAAGTCTAAGGTAATGGCATGCCAAACATCAGAGCACTATAATCCCCTATCCCCATGGGAAGCCAGAAGGCTACTGAGCTGCTCCCTGCACCGCTCACCCACTACACTTCTCACAGAAGTTGCATGTAGTGTATTTCAAGTGAAACAATCATAAAAATTGCAATTTTGGGGTAAAAAAAAAAATGACTAATTGCCAACATGTCCTCTTCCCAAGTGAAAGATCGAAAAAAATACTTTTTAGTAAAAACATACTTAGAAATATGATAGAAACACGCTGATTACATCAACATGTTGCCAGAATTATGCACTATTTTTTGGTAAGAAAAATTCTTTTTCCATAATTTTTCGATTTCAATATTTGTTATCACTCAAAACGTCTCCCCCCCCTTAACCCTTTGACTGTCGCTACTCCAAATCCTAGTGTCTCTGTGTCGCAAAATATTAAATATATATATATATTCTTTCTTTCTTCTTTCAACACGTCGGCCGTTTCCCACCGAAGCAGGGTGGCCCAAAAGAAAAAACGAAAGTTTCTCCTTTTACATTTAGTAATATATACAGGAGAAGGGGTTACTAGCCCCTTGCACCCGGCATTTTAGTCGCCTCTTACGACACGCATGGCTTACAGAGGAAGAATTCTGTTCCACTTCCCCATGAAGAATATATATATATATTTTTTTTTTTTTTTTTTTTTTCAACAAGTCGGCCGTCTCCCACCGAGGCAGGGTGACCCAAAAAGAAAGAAAATCCCCAAAAAGAAAATACTTTCATCATCATTCAACACTTTCACCACACTCATACATAATCACTGTCTTTGCAGAGGAGCTCAGATACGACAGCTGAGAAAAGTCCCTCCCAGCTGTCACTATCTCAGACCCCTCCTTTAAAGTGCAGGCATTGTACTTCCCATTTCCAGGACTCAAGTCCAATTAAATCAATTAACTGGTTTCCCTGAATCCCTTCACACAATGTTACCCTGCTCACACTCCAACAGATCGTCATGTCCCAAAAACCATTCGTCTCCATTCACTCCTATCTAACACGCTCACACATGCTTGCTGGAAGTCCAAGCCCTCGCCCACAAAACCTCCTTTACCCCTTCCCTCCAACCTTTTCTAGGACGACCCTACCCCGCCTTCCTTCCCTACAGATTTATACGCTCTCCAAGTCATTCTACTTTGATCCATTCTCTCTAAATGACCAAACCACCTCAACAACCCCTCTTCAGCCCTCTGACAAATACTTTTAGTAACTCCACACCTTCTCCTAATTTCCACATTCCGAATTTTCTGCATAATATTTACACCACACATTGCCCTTAGACAGGACATCTCCACTGCCTCCAGCCTCCTCCTCGCTGCAGCATTTGCAACCCATGCTTCACACCCATATAAGAGGGTTGGTACCACTATACTTTCGTACATTCCCTTCTTTGCCTCCATGGATAACGTTTTTTGTCTCCACAGATACCTCAATGCACCACTCACCTTTTTTCCTTCATCAATTCTATGGTTAACCTCATCCTTCATAAACCCATACGCTGACACGTCAACACCCAAATATCTGAAAACATATACTTCTTCCATAATCCCTCTCTCCAATGTGATATCCAATTTTTCTTTATTTAAATCGTTTGATACCCTCATCACCTTACTCTTATCTATGTTCACTTTTAACTTTCTACCTTTACACACTCTCCCAAACTCGTCCACTAACCTTTGCAACTTTTCTTTAGAATCTCCCATAAGCACAGTATCATCAGCAAAAAGTAACTGTGTCAACTCCCATTTTGCATTTAATTCTCCATAATTTAATCCCACCCCTCTCCCCAACACCCTAGCATTTACTTCTTTTACAACCCCATCTATAAATATATTAAACAACCATGGTGACATTACACATCCCTGTCTAAGACCTACTTTTACTGGGAAGTAATCTCCCTCTCTCCTACACACCCTAACCTGAGCCTCACTATCCTCATAAAAACTCTTTACAGCCTTCAGTAACTTACTACCTATTCCATACACTTGCAACATTTGCCACATTGCTCCCCTATCCACTCTATCATATGCCTTTTCTAAATCCATAAATGCAATAAAAACTTCTCTACCTTTATCTAAGTACTGTTCACATATATGCTTCACTGTAAACACTTGATCTACACATCCCCTACCCACTCTAAAGCCTCCTTGCTCATCTGCAATCCTACTCTCTGTCTTACCTCTAATTCTTTCAATAATAACCCTGCCATACACTTTACCTGGTATACTCAGTAAACTTATTCCTCTATAATTTTTACACTCTCTTTTATCCCCCTTCCCTTTATATAAAGGAACTATACATGCTCTCTGCCAATCCCTAGGTACCTTCCCCTCTTTCATACATTTATTAAACAAAAATACCAACCACTCCAGCACTATATCCCCCCTGCTTTTAACATTTCTGTCATGATTCCGTCAATTCCAGCTGCTTTACCCCCTTTCATTCTACGTAATGCCTCACGCACCTCCCCCACACTCACATCCTGCTCTTCTTCACTCCTAAACGATGTTGTACCTCCCTGGCCAGTACATGAAATTACCGCCTCCCTTTTTTCATCGACATTTAAAAGTTCCTCAAAATATTCCCGCCATTTACCCAATACCTCCAGCTCCCCATCTACTAACTCCCCTACTCTGTTTTTAACTGACAAATCCATTCGTTTCCTAGGCTTTCTTACCTTGTTTATCTCACTCCAAAATTTTTTCTTGTTTTCAGCAAAATTTCTTGACAGAGCCTCTCCCATTCTTTCATCCGCTCTTCTTTTGCACTCTCTCACCACTCTCTTCACTTTTCTTTTACTTTCCATATACTCTGCTCTTCTATTAACACTTCTGTTTTGTAAAAACCTCTCATAAGCTACCTTTTTCTCTTTTATCACACCCTTTACTTCTTCATTCCACCACTCACTCCTCTTTCCTCCTGCACCCACCCTCCTATAGCCACAAACTTCTGCCCACATTCTAATACTGCATTTTAAAACTATCCCAACTCTCTTCAACCCCCACTACTCCTACTTGCACTACTTTCTGCCAATAGTTGCTTATATCTCACCCTAACTTCCTCCTCCCTTAGTTTATACACTTTTACCTCTCTCTTACTTGCTGTTGCCATTTTCTTTTTGTCCCATCTACCTTTTACTCTAACTGTAGCTACAACCAAATAATGATCTGATATATCCGTTGCCCCTCTATAAACATGTACATCCTGAAGCCTACTCATCAACCTTTTATCCACCAATACATAATCCAACAAACTACTTTCCTTACGTGCTATATCATACCTTGTATATTTATTTATCCTCTTTTTCATAAAATATGTATTACTTATTACCAAACCTCTTTCTACACATAGCTCAATTAATGGTTCCCCATTTACATTTCCCCCTGGCACCCCAAATTTACCTACTACTCCATCCACAACATTTTTACCCACTTTAGCATTAAGATCCCCAACCACAATTACTCTCTCACTTGGTTCAAAACTCCCCACACACTCACTCAACATTTCCCAAAATCTCTCTCTCTCCTCTACACTTCTCTCTTCTCCAGGTGCATAAACACTTACTATAACCCACTTTTCACATCCAACCTTTATTTTACTCCACATAATCCTTGAATTTATACATTTATATTCCTTCTTTACCTGCCATAACTGATTATTCAACATTATTGCCACTCCTTCTTTAGCTCTAACTCTATTTGAAACCCTGATCTAATCCCATTTATTTCTCCCCACTGAAACTCTCCTACCCCCTTCAGCTTTGTCTCACTTAAAGCCAGGACATCCAGCTTCTTTTCATTCATAACATCTACAATCATCTCTTTCTTATCATTCGCACAACATCCACGCACATTCAAACATCCCACTTTGACGGTTTTCTTCTTCTTCTTTTTAGTAAGCTATACAGGAAAAGGGGTTACTAGCCCATTGTTCCCGGCATTTTAGTTGACTTTTACAACACGCATGGCTTACGGAGGAAAGATTCTTATTCCACTTCCCCATGGATATGAAAGGGAAAAGCAATAAGAACAAGAACTATTAAGATAAAATCAAAGAAAACTCAGATGAGTGTGTATACATAAACGTGTACATGTTTGCGTAGTGTGACCTAAGTGTAAGTATAAGTAGCAAGACGTACCTGAAATCTTGCATGTTTATGAGACGGAAAAAAAAAGACACCAGCAATCCTACCATCATGTAAACACAGTTTCAGGTTTCTGTTTCACAGTCACCTGGCAGGATGGTAGTACCTCCCTGGGTGGTTGCTGTCTACCAACCTACTACCTATGAAATGATAGAGAATCTTTTCCCAATGGTAATGACACCAAAAGTACAAAATTTGATGGAAAACTTACGGAATTATGCTCTCGCGAAGTTAGTGATCTCAGCGATATTTATGCATCGGCGATTTCGCCTACTTTAAGCCCTATTTTCGGCCAATTCCATTGTTCCAGTCGACCAAACTCATAGCTATTTCTTTAGAACTCCATTTGTTCTATCGATTGAGTACAAGAAACCACCCATTTACCGATTTCAACTACCCAATAAAGTGGTCAAAAATTTGCAATTTGCCAATTTCATGCAAATTAAAAATGAGGCCAATTTCAAAATAGGGTCCAGAATGAACAATGCAGACATTCCTGGCACTAAAATAACATTTTCTCTGTTCATCAGTTACATCTTCAGACCCCTCTTATATTACTCTTGCTTTCTATTTTGAATTTTTATTCACTCAAAAAATAGAAGATTTACTGTTATGCAGACTACTGCATTATTGTAATAATTGTATAAATAATGTCAACCCATTCGTGCTGCAGGATTTTTTTATACTGCACACACTGACCATACAGACCCATTCTCTCACATGTGGGCCTACCAGCTTTCTCCTGCTTGATTTGAAGCTGCTAGAATTTTGGTGTATTAATACGTCAAAAACACTGGCTCGTAAGACGTACAGTGGAACCCCAGAGTTCATCATTAAATTAATTCGTTCCAGAATGCTGCTCAAGTGCCGTTACCGAACGAATTTGTTCCCATAAGGAATAATGTAAATTAGATTAGACCTTTTAGACTCCCAAAAATGCACTTACAAAAGCACTTACAAAAATACACTTACATAATTGTTAGAGTTTGGAGCAGTACGAACTCCAGGGGTCCACTGTATATATATGACAGAAAGTCAAAGGGTTAAAGGAGGGGTTGGGGATATTGGCAGTTTGGAGGGATTTCTAAACTGTCGTATCTGAGCGCCTCTGCAAAGACAGTGATTATGTATTAGTGAGGTGAAAGTGTTGAATGATGATGAAAGTATTTTCTTTTTCTTCGGTGGGAGATGGCCGACTTGTTAAAAAAGAAAAAAAAAATTCTCCTTTTACCATTGATTCCAATAGCAGATGTGGCCAGAAATAAGCTCTCGGTTGCTTTACTCACAAAGAGGATCATGTTAAGGCCACAGGCTAAGATAGCTTGTCTTGTATGTTGCCATCCAGATACTGTTTAATAAAAAAAAAAAATGAAAAAAAAAATCTTTACTCTTGTGTGCTTTAGGTAGATGGATTGATATTTAGTGTTTAATCTTAATAAATATGAATTTAAACTTAGAAATCAAACACTAAAAAATACAGAATAATATAGTTAACTTTTTCAAGTTTAATGAATCATGATTATGTTCAAAAAGTGGGCATTTGGTGGAAAGAAAGTTTTTTCTGTGTCCAATATCACAGTTCAGTGGTAATGTTTGGCCTGTTAATGTGGGTAAATATAATGTTAATTTGGCAAGCCTGGTGTTTCTAATTATTTCTTCATGTGACAAATTTTATTCTTTAATAAATTCCTGCATACTGTAGTTAAAACTGCAAACTCATTACAGTGGACCCCTGTGTTCGTGATTTTTTCGTTCTAGAATGCTGTTCAAGTGCCATTACCAAACGAATGTATTCTCATAAGGAATAATGTAAATTAGACTAGTCCTTTTAGACTCCCAAAAATACACTTACAAAAGCACTTGCAAAAATACACTTACATAATTGTTCGAGTTTGGAGCATCACGAACACCGGGGGTCCACTGTACTTTTATTTTCTCTTCATAAGACCTGTGTCTCTTTGCTAATTTAATTTAGAGTACTGGCTTTTAAGACTGATTAACACATGTGCTAAATACATGCAAAAGAAAGCTAGAAATGGTGTGAATATAATGCAGAGAATTCGGAGTTTGGAAATTAGGAGGAGGTGCGGGATTACCAAAACGATTGTCCAGAGAGCTGAGGAGGGGTTGTTGAGGTGGTTTGGACATGTAGAGAGAATGGAACGAGACAGAGTGACTTCGAGAGTGTATAAATCTGTAGTGGAGGGAAGGCGGGGTAGGGGTCGGCCTAGGAAAGGTTGGAGGGAGGGGGTAAAGGAAGTTTTGTGTGCGAGGGACTTGGACTTCCAGCAAGCATGTGTGAGCGTATTTGATAGGAGTGAATGGAGGCATATGGTTTTTAATACTTGACGTGCTGTTGGAGTGTGAGCAAAGTAACATTTATGAAGGGATTCAGGGAAACCGGCAGGCCGGACTTGAGTTCTGGAGATGGGAAGTACAGTGCCGGCACTCTGAAGGAGGGGTGTTAATGTTGCAGTTTTATAACTGTAGTGTAAAGCACCCTTCTGGCAAGACAGTGATGGAGTGAATGATGATGAAAGTTTTTCTTTTTCGGGCCACCCTGCCTTGGTGGGAATCGGCCAATGTGTTAATAAAATAAAATAAAATAATTCTGGTTGAAATATACTACTAAAGACTTCCCAAAAACAAGTTTATTATAATGAATGATGTGTAAAGTATACAGCAGATATATGAGATGCTGTCAAAAAGTTCATGTACCCAAATTTTTGCGTGCTTCCTAGGTGAAATATGGCAGTGGTGTAGATTATGCTGTATAGTACTCTACTTTGTGAAGTATTGTGGCAAATTTCAGTGCATTCAGTCATTCTTTTGAGGTTAGATGGGGCTCTTTTGCCATGTTTTCAGTGTTTTTCAGTGTGTTATTCCAATTTTTGTGAAAGAAGATGGAATCTTTAAACGAAAGAACAGCACGTGAAATTCTGTTTCAAGCTCAGTAAAACGGCTAGTGAAATTAGCAAAATGCTTCAGCAAGCATTTGGCGATCAAGCAGTGGGTCGGACACAGTGTTTTGAATGGTTTTCTAGATTCAAAACAGGATGAACATCACTTGAGGATGATGAATACTCTGGTTGTCCATCAACTTCAAAGATAGACACCAACAGTGAAAAAAGTGAGGAAGGGTATTTACAAAGGTCGTTATCAGAGTACACAGGACATTGCAAGTGCTGTGGGAATTTCTTTGGGTTGTGTCAAAGCATTTTGACTGAAAATTTGAACATGAGGTGATTTGATGCGAAATTTGAGACCTGCTTGCTAGCTAAAGAACAGAAAGACTATTGTTTTCTGTTCAAAAACAATATGGCAGTCATCCCCCATCCTCCCTACTCCTGAGATCTAGCACTCTATGACTTTTCTCTCTTCCCAAAAATAAAAATGGCACTCAAGGGGTGGCATTTTAACGACATAGAGGAGAGTCGGGCAGAATCTCAGGAAAGAAGAATTCTAGAAATTACAGAAATGTTTGAAGAAGTGGCAGAGGTGCTGGAATCAGTGTACAGCCTCCCAAGGAGAGTATGAGGGAGAAAACTTTAACTAGGTGATTAGGTAAGCCTATATATTTTTTCACAGCAGTCCAGGAACTTTTTGATAGTACCTTGTATACCAGTGGCATCGTAAGGGGGGGGCGGGCTGCCCCGGGTGACACTGTTTAGGGGGTGACACCATAAAGCCTCTAAACAAGGTGACACTAATGCACAAAACATTGCTGCACCAACATATAAGAAGAATCTTTCGTTTCTGTATAGCCTATTATATGATTACAGAGTACAAATAGGCCTATATAGGAAAAATCATTGATTTTGATGATGTGATCACTTAACTTGCTACACTGTTAATGCTACACTTTATCGCTGGCTGGTGCTATAGCCTTTATCGACTCGTGCTGCTTTAGTATCGTACATATCGTAGAATCACTGAAGAAGGCACATTCTCCCCTCTCTCTTCCTCCTCCACTTTGTTACGTACTTTGCTACAATTTCTTTCTTCAATTCTATCGTGTTTGTCACTTTCTTTACCAAAGGGCTGCCACAATGAAGTTTCTTTGGGCCCATGGTGGCTTATTTCACAGTCACAATCAATAAACAAGCACTAAACATAATGAATTTATTGTGAAATGTTTGGATGAGTGCGCAGGGTAATGTTCACTCAAGGATAAACAAAGCTAGACTGGCTCACGACGGCTGCGCAGGGAGGCGGACAGGTCTGGTACACCAGCCAAAACTCGGGGCAACGGCCGAAAGTTGGGACAAAATTAGGCCGATAAAAGCGACCGAAACTCGAAGTGGCCGATACTTGGGGTGGCCGAAACTCGGGATTCCACTGTACGTATTTGTTTTATATTTATTTTAATTACATTCCTTTATAAATGATGGTAACTGTTTGATTGATCTCTCAAGGAGATGTGTCATCAACATCACAGGAGCACCAGCTGATTGAGGATGTGCTCAGTGTGATGATGGGGATTGAAGGCAGGTATATCACAGTACAACTGCCTACCAAACATTACGATTCCCCGGAGTTCACAGTTGATCCTTCTGTTGGTATGTAAGAGTGCTATTATTGTTTATATGAATTTAAGCATTATATTTTGTAATTTTTGATCAAACCTATTTAGAATAGATTTAAAGATTTTTTGAATAGTTGTTAAAACTAAAATATTTGGACAGAAATGCTAAAGTGATTTTTTTCTAACTTTCAGCTTTCGGTAATAAAGATGTATTTCAGCATCATGCAAACTAGGATTCAGGTTTAAATCTTGAGGTGGGAAGGACAATGCTTGCACACTTGAAGGATGGGTGATGTTGCTGTTGGAGGGTAATCTGAATTGTGATGTCAACACATGTCTGTCAAGACTGATTGAGTGAATAATAGTAAATGTGTTTTCTTTTGGTATCCTGCCTTGGTGGGAGATGGCTATTAAGGTAAAAAAATAGCATCTAGGAAGTGAGCCATAACAAAATCTTCTGAAAACACTTTGAATACTGGTGCATGTCAAATATCCCTCCATTTTGGTTATTTCATTTTTTTCAAATAAGCATCTAAAAATTAGTTACAATACTGTATTCAGATATATGGGAGAAGTCATGTTGGTTATGAGTCTATGAAAGACATGGGGTAGATGGTGTGTTGAGGCACATGTAGAAAGAAAAATAATTATCTTTTGAGTCTATAAGGGGAAAGTTCCAGAGTATAGTGGTACCAGTACTTTATATGGGTGTGAGGCATAGGCTTTAAACGCAGTAAAGAAGGGGGACTGAAGACAGAGGTATCAGGTTTCGGAGCAGTATGTGGGATGAACATTATATAAAGAATTCAGAGCATAGATATTAGAAGACACTGTGAGGTTACCAAAGATGTAACAGAGGGTTGTTACATCTTTGGTAACCTCACAGTGTCTTCTAATATCTATGCTCTGAATTCTTTATATAATGTTCATCCCACATACTGCTCTGAAACCTGATACCTCTGTCTTCAGTCCCCCTTCTTTACTGTGTTTAAAGCCTCACACCCATATAAAGTACTGGTACCACTATACTCTGGAACTTTCCCCTTATAGACTCAAAAGATAATTATTTTTTTTCTACATGTGCCTCAACACACCATCTACCCCATCAAGGTGTATAATACTGGGGTGGGAGGAACAAGGGGTAGGGATCATCCCAGGAAGGGTTGGAGGGAAGGGGTATAAAAAAGGTTTTGAGGGTTTGGGGCTTGAGCATCCAGCAAGCTTGTATGAGTGTTTTAAGTCAAAGTGAGGTGCAAACAAATGGTTTTTATGGTTTGACTTGCTGGTGGAGAGTAAGAAAGGCAACATTTATGAAGGGATTCAGAAAGACTTGAGTCCGGGAGGTGACTAGTACATTTCCTGCACTCAGGAAATGTGGGGATGATGCAGTTCTGAGGGTCATCTGAATTGGGATGCCTGCACACTTTTGGCCAGACATCTATTGAATGACTGATTGATTTTAAATGTGTTCCCTTTATTTGGGTCACCTTACTGTAGTGAGAGATGTCTAGTGTGCCAAAAAATAGTTTAACATAGATAAGCATTACTAGTTATTTTTCCTTAATTTTTCATTTCTACTTCAGTTATTATCTAATTTATATTTCACATGTCTTCTACTGTCAGTATTTTTTCATACATTTTGTAGAACTTCACAATCTGTTTCTTGTTTTCCTGTAGTACCCATTATTAAGATTATGGAGTACTTTATTTATAGTTTTATTTCATATTCCATTTTTACTTAGCCATGTTTGGTTTCCTAGTTCACGAGAGATAACATAAGCATTGAGCTGAAGGAGATGCATAACTGTTGACACAATTTTTTTTATACCTAATTATTTTGGGATATATACAGTAGTATCATGGGAACAAAAGGAGTATAGCCCTTTTGGCAACACACTTGTGAATAATGAAGGAAAGACATATGTGTGTTTGTGTTTGTTTATACTGGAAGTGAAGGAAGAGGTGAGGTGGGTGAATAAAATCATTGATGTATAATGAATCTTGGGTTGCCAAAGTACTGGGGAATGTTATTGACTTGTCTCGTGGTTTCTGGTTAGCACATTTGCCCAACCTTATTGTTAAGCATGTCCCTGTAGTAAGACATTAACCATTAGTCTGTCTAAGTTGTATGCATCTTCATTCTGTTCAGTAGTGCTTTTTGTACCTATTAAAGTTTTTATATACCTGGCTGTATCCTTTTCTTTGATGATAGAATACCAATAAACCTGCAGGTTTATTGGTATTCTTGAATTCTGGTTTTTAGATGGTGTGAAGTTGCACTGTTATACTGTTTGTAACACCCACCACATAAAATGGTGTGTACTGTTGCAGTAATATTGTCCTGGCTGTTATGTCCTGTTCTGGTGGTCTCTAATAATTTTTTGAGGCATTTATTCCATTTTTTAACATATGTCTGATGATATCTGCAGTTCTGCTTGTGGGGAAAAATGAGCCACTTGTTGCAATCATTGCTCTCTTTGGATGCAAAAAATATTTTCTGGGCCCTTTCTCTGCAATTTTGAATGAAGTTTTGAAAGATAGTGAAGCAAGGTGAAAATGTTACTAGTCATTCTCTTCAAAGTATTTGGGACTGCACACTATAAGTTCTTGGAAAGAACCCAGTCATAGCTCGTTGTCTGGCTTTCTTGTCATGATGGGAAAAGTGTATTAAGTCATTCTTGTTATTAAACTTGTTGTAGACTTAAAATTTGGGTGGTTGGTCTGGTTTGATAAGCTGTACCACTGGAAAGAAAGAGTGTTTTCTTGTTCTTTGAGATTAAAGGTTCAACTGTGTTAAAGGCAATTTTTGAAGTTTTTCAGGGTTAAACATCATAGCCATGAGATGGATGAAGGAATGATGCTGGAGAATTGTTATGCTGCTAGGGATTCCATGTAGAGGTTGGCAAAAAGTAGTTATTGGTAATCCCATGGCCATGCCACATTTCTCTTCATAGAAGATGTTATTGAAGAAAAGAAACTGGGATTAATACAAAGTTCAGTGAGGTCTACAAAAGATTGGCAGGGTAGTGGAAGCTCCATATCTAGTCTTGTGTTTCTTCTTAATAAATTAATAGCTTGGTCTGTAGGCACCATGGTGAATAGGGATGTGATGTGGAGGCTGGCTAATGTCTTGTTCTTCATGTTGATGTTTTTTATCCTGTTAAGTAAGTCTCCCGAGTGTTGGAGGTTTGCTTTTCTAATGGTGCCTAGTAATTTGGGCATATGTTTGGCAAGAGGTGCCTACCAAACTTTGGAGCACTGCTAAGAGGTAGGTGATGTGTTGAAGCATATTTGGAAAGGTGTAAAAAACATCAAATAGCTATGGAAGTACATAACATTTTTTCTTAAAACCCATACAATAAAATTCAATCTCTTCCTTACTTAAGCTGTATTGACAGTATGCTTCATGTGTCCTGATCATTCAGTATTGAACACCCTTGCTTCCATTTCATATTCACTTGAAGAAAATTTTACTGCACATTTTTGGCTACTTTTTATCTAACTCCACAAATACTGTACATTTTCTTTGCATTATTTAATAATTTATATAATTTTCCAATGAAGTTAGTAGTTAGTAGGAAACTGTATTAGTTGTTAATGTAGAAATTGATAAATTAAAGCATGTGTTTTATTGAATTCATAATTTTGCTTCAAATACAGTATATGTGAGTCTGTAGGTGTATTTGAACTTTAATTTGTAATTGCATGTTTTTTAAACACATTGGTCATCTCCCACCAAGGTAGGATGACCCAAAAAAAAAGAGGAAACATATTCACTGTCACTCATTCAATGGCTGTCTTGCCAGCAGCAGGCCGACATTACAGCTCGGATCCTCCTTTCTTCCATGAGCTGCAACATCCTCACCCTTCCTCCAGGGTGCAGGCAATGCTTCCCACCTTCAGATTTCTTTATATTTTGCACCAGTTCATTTTGTATTTTTGAAGATTTCCATTATTATTCTATTGACATTTTCTTCAGAGCCTTCCCTGAGTACACTGGTGAGTCGTATCCTTCCTCTTTGTGGTTACTACTCTCAACTCATCAGATTTGTAGAAAACAAGAGTTGCTACCACCATGGCCTGGTGAACCAGGCACTATCTGCAGCTATAACCAACCTCATCAAGGACTATATGGTGAGGAAAACTTTGTGTGTAATTCCTTTTTTGTAATTATTGTACCTGTTGTAGTTGCATGAGTAGCTCTATACTTGTAGTAGTTCACCATGTTTAACTAATTTATTTTCATTAGTTTTAGGGTGAAGTGGTAAACCCATAGGGAGTCATACTTGTCAAATGGGGATAGTCACATTTGTTCCAAGGAAGGATGAGAGTATGTTCAGTTCCTTGGATCAAGAGTCCCTCTCCAGCATCAGTGTTGAAGGGGCACACCCCACAAATTAGTTCACATTCCAGCTATCTGTTTTTAATGAAACACTTTCATTATTTGTTTCTACATTTGAGATTATATTGTTTTTCCTATTGTTGGTTCTAAAGAAATCTTTCCTGTCTATAGTTCTCATATCTCCAGTTTTTCTCCTTTTAAAATTCTTGTTTGACAATTTATTTTTCCTAATTCTGTAATATATGTTTTTTTTTTTTTTCATTTTTGTTTGTTTCATTATACATATACACAACACTATAGCTGTATGTATTTACTACTCAATAGTCCATTTGTAATGAAGTGTAGGTATTTATTAAGGGGAGAAGGTAGGAATAAAGGCACTTATAGTTAGTCAGACTCTGGGCACTTCTTTGTTGGTTTTGGTGAGGAAATGACTTGGTAATAAAACACACACAAAAGATTTTTTAGTATATTGACTGTCTTCCCACTAAGGCAAGGCAAGCATATAAGAAAACTACATTCACTTTCACCTTCTCATTAAAATGTACATTTTTTTAAGCATACAAGGAAAGGGACAACTATTCCCTTGCCCCAAGCATTTTAGTCACCTTGTAATACTATGTAGTATTATGGTCAAGTCTTGTATTAATACTGAATAAATAAAAGCCAAATTTTCACAGTTAAAACAACTAGTTTCAAAAGTGCATGTACATAGTCATGAAGACATGCCTATGTTAAAGCTATAAAAATGTCAGCCAGTGAATGAGATTTGAGTGCACACAACAAGTGGGAAATCAAGAATTTCTGTTATATGCCATTTAGAGGGTGTAAACCTTAGGTTTACTCTTGTATGGGTGTGAGGCATGGGTTGTGAATGTTGCAACAAGGAGAAGGCTGGAGGCAGTGGAGATGTCATGTCTGAGGGCAATGTGTAGTGTGAATAAAATGCAGAGAATCCGTAGTTTGGAGATTAGGAGGAGGTGTGGGATTACCACAACTATTATCCAGAAGGCTGAGGAGGGGTTATTGAGATGGTTTGGACATGTAGAGAGAAGGAACGAAATAGAATGACTTCGAGAGTGTATATATCTGTAGTGAAGGGAAGGAGGGGTAGGGGTCGGCCTAGGAAAGTTGGAGGGAGGGGGTAAAGGGTTTTTTTTGTTTGAGGGGCTTGGACTTCCAGCAAGTGTGAGGGAGCGTGTTAGATAGGAGCAAATGGAGACAAATGGTTTTTAGGACTTGACATGCTGTTGGAGTGTAAGCAAGGGATTCAGGGAAACTGGCAGGCTGGACTTCATTCCTGGAGATGGGAAGTTCAGTGCTGGCACTCTGAAGGAGGGGTGTTAATGTTGCAGTTTTATAACTGTAGTGTAAGCATGCCTCTGGCAAGACAGTGATGGAGTGAATGATGATGAAAGTTTTTCTTTTTCGGGCCACCCTGCCTTGTTGGGAAATGGCCGATGTGTCAATAACCCCAGGGCTTACGCCCTGGGGTTATTGACGTACTAGTACGCCTAAATTCTAGCGCCCTCAAATCAAGCAGAAACAGGCTGTTAGGCCTAGATGTGATAGAATGGGTCTGTGCGTTCAGTGTGCGCAGTACAAAAAAATTCCTGCACCACACAGTGCACAATGAGGAAATAAAACTGACCGTGTTTTTGGTTTAAAACAGCGACTTTGCAGTCTGTTTTCGTATGGTATTTATGCTTGTATTCTCGTTTTCTTAGTCTCATTTTATAGAATAGATGATATATTACAGAAATATAGATAATTTTGACTGATTTCACGATGACAAGCACCTTGAAACTGAGCGCAAAGTAGCGAAAATGTTCGATTTTGGCCGATGTTCAAGAGTAAACAAATCACACCATGCATCCAATACACATCAACTGGAGAGTCTAATATTCTTGCACAAGTGCGTTGATATTATTTATACCATTTTTACAATGATGCAGTTGTATACATAACAGTAAATCTTCTATTTTTTATGAGAATAAAAATTCAAAATGGAAAGCAAAAGTAATGTAAGAGGGGCCTGGAGACGTGACTAATGAACATAGAAGATGTTATTTTAGTGCCAGGAATGTCTGCCTTGTTTATTCTGGACCCTATTTTGAAATTGGCATCGTTTGAAATTTGTGTGAAATTGGCCAAATTGCCATTTTCTGACCATTATTTTGGGTAGTTGAAATTGGTAAATAGGCGGTTTCTTGTACTCAATCGATAGAAGAAATGGAGTTCTAGCGAAATAGCTATAATTTTGGTAGACTGAAACATTGGAATTTGCTGAAAATAGGGCTCAAAGTGGGCGAAATCGACAATGCGTAAATGTCATGGATACCGCTAACTTCGCGAAAGCATAATTCCGTTAGTTTTTATCAAATTTCATAATTTTTGTGGCGTTATGATCGGAAAAAGATTCTCTATCATTTCATAAGAATTTTTTTTTTTTTTTTTTAAATTCGTGGACCCTGAGAACGAGTTTCAGAGAGACCCCTTGGACCCCCAAAGGGTTAAAATGCTGTGTTAGATAAATCCATGTTAGATATACTGAAGAACTTATGGGAAAATTAGGGTTACGTTCCTGGGAGCCCCAAAAAGCCAAACAATATTTTTTTAGACCTCCTGATCTTACAAAAGATAAAAGTGAATATGTAATAGTTGTTCATTGTCGTGATGTATTATGTAGTTTTTACTGCTTAAGACAACAAATACAACAGAAATAATAAGATTTCTTACCTTAAATTATGGGTGCTGGTGTTTGCCGATGATTGTGAAGAGAGTGGAGAGTTATGCTGTGGCCCTACTGGGCTGAGGTGGATGGTAGAGGTTCTGGTACTGAAGTCAATGGTTGTACTAGAGTGTGCATAAATTCTGTAAAGGATTTCTAGGCTATTTTACCCTGCAGTACATTATACAGGTGACAGTAAGGCATCAGCTGCTCTAAACACCATTTCAGAGCACTGCTTCTAGATTTGTCAGGTTCCTCTTCTGTGAAAAAGTCTAACTTTAAGTCAGTCAGTAAGTCACTCAGTCAGTAAATCAGTCATGTCAGTCAGTAAAGTAAGCCAGTCAAGTCAGTCAGTCAGTCAGTCAGTTGAAGTCAGTCAGTCAGTTATTCATCACACAAACTCGTATATTTACCTCATTCTTTTTAAGTGTACAAAATGACACTTCATTAAGGCCATAGGCTCTCACTATATCCACCACACGTGAACCACTCTTAACCTATCAAGGTCCGTGCCGTAGTTCTACTGCTTTGAGTTCTACGTCATGAGCTCAGCTCACTCAGATAAGGTTTGAACGGTAAATTTGGGTGTAGATATGAGAGAATGCATCTATGTGGTAAGTGTGCACCACATAAAACAAATCCTGCAGCACACAGTGCATAATGAGAAAAAAAAAACTGAAACCGTAATTTTCAATTAAAACAGAGACTTTGCAGTGTTTTTTCGTATACTTTTTATAGTTGTATTTGAGATTTCTTGGTCTCATTTGATAGAATGGAAGATATATGACAGATATAGAGATGATTTTGATTGGTTTTCGTACTGGAAATGGCTTGAAACTGAGCTCAAAGTAGTGGAAATGTTAAATTTTTGCCGATGTTCGAGAGTAAACAAATGACCTCACACGTCTAATACGCGCCAGCTGGTGGGTCTAATATACGTTCACAAATGTGGTGATATTATTTGTACAATTATTACAATATTGCATAACAGTAAATCTTCCATTTTTTTATTTGAATAAAAATTCATTATGTGAATAAAAAATAAAAATGGAATTCATTTGTAAAGACTGAAAACGTAACTAATGAACAGAGGAAATGTTAGTTTAGGGCCAGGAATGCCTGCATTGTTTATTCTGCACCCTATTTTGAAATTGGAATATTTTGAACTTTGAGTTAAATTGGCTAAATTACCAATTTCCAATCACTTTATTTTGTAGTTGAAACAGTTGACTGGGCGATTTCTTGTGCTCAATCGATAGAATAGAAGTAATGCTAGTGAAATAGCTAAGAACTTGGTCGACTGGAATAATGTAATTGGCCTAAAATGGGAGTCAAAGTCGGCAAAATTGCCGATGCGTAAATATCGCTGGCACATCAAAATTTGCGAGAGCATAATTTCGCCAATTTTCAATCAAATTTCGTACTTTTTGTTTTATTACCTTCAGAAAAAGATTTTCTACCATTTCATAAGGAAATATAAGAATTTTTTTTTTTTTTAAATTCTTGGACACTGGCGCACCCCTTCCAAAAATGGCCTTGGACCCTGAAAGGGTTAAGCTTGTCTAATATCTCAATTTTCTTTGTAACTTCAAGACTTAAATGCTAAACCCTTTTCTTGCCACTTTCAGCAACACTTGTGTGCCTACTGGGTGCCATGATTGCTTGGCAGATACAAGGTATGGCAATTAAAATATCAAACACAATCCACAAACACAGCTAGCTCCTAGATGTGTGTGAACGGAAGGCTGGGACGTGGGTGGTATGTCTCCCCCGTGGAGACGGTGGTCTCACCCACAGTAAGGCGGCAGCCTGAGCTAGGGAAATATTCCACAGGCAGCGCTCCAAATTTTTTCCCCTCCTACAAAACGAACCGTGTTAAGTTAATTTTACGAAGTGTTGTATAAAATTATGCCGCAATTTTTCAATAGTGTAATAATCAAAATGTGCCAAATAAATCTGTGTAATATAAGGGTCTACTGTAAGCAATGTATGTACTGTGTGCATTTTTTTAGGCCTAGGTCTATTACTCACTTAATATATGATAGTGTAAACATGTTATTAAGCTTTTATATGCATTTGAAAGTGAAGAAAGTCTATGATTCACTTTACAGCAATTTCTTCTTTACAGCAGTAGCCTGGAACCCAACCTGCTGTATAGGCGAGGCCCACCTGTACTTGGCCATCTCCAAGGAATTTCTAACTTGGGACTATTGAATTACTATCTTAGTATAAAAAAATACTCCTACACCATCTAATAGTTCAGTCAGTAAACTTAATTGCTTTCATACCTATTTTTCTATTGTAAGGCTAGGAAATTAGAAATTTGGTTACCATTTATACAGATCCTCCCCAACTTACGTCCAAGTTCTGTTCCGACCGACTGGTTGGATCTCGAAATGGACGGATGTTGGAATTATGTTAGCATGGCATGTAGAAGACATATACCTATACTACAGCATTCTTTTAACCTAATACATTTCTGTCATTATCTCATTTTTTATTAACCTTCTTTATTACCTTAAGTTTCATTAATCACAAACTGATGTTCCTTACTTGTAGGTATCATTATTTTCCTAGTTTATAGTGTATTTTTTTCGGTTGTTTGTGCAGATGGATGTAAGTTGCATAAGTCGGAAATTGGGGAAGATCTGTATCTTTATTTTCGATTTCCATACTGTATTATGCCATGTTTTTATTCAGGAGATACTTTTGTTGCAGTTGCTGGTGACACAACTAGAAGAACAGCATCAGCACTGGGCTCTCACACTGCATAAACTTTACTTTTATGTGGAGAAGACCATGGCAGTCATGGACATGCTGGCATGTGTAACTAGAGTTATCAGTAAGGTAAGCAAGGACACGTGTTAAGAAAGCTTGCCTGTGGCTATTATATAGTTTACAGTATTTTACCTTAAACAGTTGATTATTTAAATCTTCTTTAATGGTAAAATCTGTTCTATTTTATGTAATTGATAATTCCAGTTTGTGGTGAAATGTACCAAAAAATACTCCTCTGCAATCAGTCTATTTCTCAGCATACTGTTAGGGCTTCACCATTCCTCCGTAATCACAAAACAAACCAGCTCCTACCTAGCTATCTGTTGTCTACTTGACTGTTGAAAAAAGTCTTATTTTTTCATCCACTGTAATCTCTGCTTGGATTTAGATTTTTAGTTGCTTCTATAGAATACAGTATTTCAGTACAGTAATCACTTTTCCTGACAGTCTGAGGCCCATGGTGGTGCAGTATTAAGCATACTTCATGATCGCACTGTCAGTCTCACAGGCTGTGGACAACTACAAGATGTAATGGTATTTCTTACACAATCGGCAGCTGTTCCTTATATGAATATTCTGGGTAAATGGCTCTACAGAGGCATCATAAATGACCCATACAATGAGGTGAGGCTTCTTTTGTGTTTATTATTGTTTTCCAAGATGCATTTATTTGATATTTTATTTCTTAGGTTCCTTATGTTGTGAAGCTTGCCTTCTCTCACCAAGGCAGGGTGACCCAAAAAAGAAACACTTTCATCATCATTCACACTATCACTATCTTGCCAGAGGAGTGCAGATACAATCACTATATATATGTTAAAATTCAGATCTAGCTCAGATATAATTTCTTTTAGTTTCCTAAGTTCTCATAAATGCCAGTACTTATAATAATTCTCACTAAGCATTAATGAGTGGTAAGTTTTGCCCTTCTTATTGCCTATTCTATATACAATGTTAATGCAGTCCTGAAAATTGTTCATTAATCAAATATTAAGAACTCTGAACCTACTTTCCGATAGACATTCTTGTCCCCATAGTTGCTGGCGGGCCGCCAGCTTCATTGCAGTGCTCCTTTCCTAGAATATGACTGACTCCACCACTACTACTTCCACTATTACCCCTCCACTACTTTCTTGTGCCCTCCCCTGTCTGCCTGCCTATATATAACCCCTTCCACCTGTCCTTTGTGTTAGTGTGACTTTGTAAATGGTCCAAGTCGGACCGAAACGTTGTTGTAAGCTCCTCTTTTCTATGTGCGGGTTGTGTGTGTACCGAAGTCTAGTATGATAGTATGACTGTGTTTAGTGAGCCATTAATCAGACTAAAGATTGACAATCCAAAGGAATTTTTCATGAATGAGTCTCAAATCCTTGTCAACAGATGCCAGATTTTTGACATAACACTAACTCCACTGGACTTTAAAATAGCCATTAACAACATGCTCATACACTCTGTCCCAGGCCCAGACTCGTGGAATTCCATGTTCATCAAGAACTGCAAGAAACCCCTTTCATGTGCCTGAAGTATGCTGTGGAGAGGAAGCCTGATTATGGGTGGCAGCAAAGCAATAGCTGAGAATTATACACTGATAATTCTAATTTCCAACATTATAAAAATCTTTGAAAGAGTTCTAAGATTCATGATTGCCAACCACTTGGATTACAAACAATTGCACCACCAAGGCAAATATGGGTTTAGAGCAGGTCGTTCCTGCCTCTCGCAACTACTGGACCACCATGACATGGTCTTGGATGCATTGGAGGACAAACAGAATGCAGATGTAGTATACACAGACTTTGCAAAAACCTTTGATAAGTGCAATCATGGTGTAATTGAACACAAAATGCATGCTAAAGGAATAACTGGAAAAGTGGGCAAATGGGTCTTTAACTTTCTAACTAACAGAACACAAAGTAATAGTAAATAGAGTTAAGTTGGAGGCTGCAACAGTAAAAAGCTCTGTTCTGCATTGTGTAGTACTCACCCCCAAACCTTTTCTCATCCTCATATCTGACATAGAGATGTAAACCATACCACCGAGTGTCAACCACTGAGGACACTAAATCTCCCACTGGATATAAACCAAGTTTTCCCATGGGCCACAGAAAACAATATGATATTCGATGAGGACAAATTTCAGTTACTCTGTTAGGGAAAACTTTAAGTAATAACTAGAATGGAGTATACAACAAATTCTAACCACATAATAGAGCAAAAAACTAATGTGAAGGACTTGAGAGTGATATGTCAGAGAATCTCGCCTTCAAAGATCACAACAATGTCACCCAAATCTGCTAGAAAAATGATATGATGGATAATGAGAACTTTCCAAACAAGGGATACCATGCCAATGATTATCCTCTTTAAGTCACTTGTTCTCTAGGCTGTACACTAACCCTTATTCAAGGCAGGTGAAATAGCAGATCTAGAGAATGTACAGAGAACCTTCCCTGCACCTATTAGTTCAGTCTAGCACCTTAATTACTGGAAGCATTTGAAGTCCCTTGACCTGTACTTCCTGGAACCCAGGCAAAATAGATACAGTAGGACCCCGCTTTACGGCGTTCCGCTAATATGACGATTTCAAATTATGACCAAAACTCCCTACACGGCTCCCCGTCTTTCTAATAGAGTGCACCTCACCCGGTTTGTTTACATTCTCCGTGAGCGCATCTCTCTATTATGTCTGGAAACTTTCCAACATTTCAAGTGTTTTAAAGTTATTACATATTTTATATGTACTCTGATAATAATACTTATGCGTTAATGTGCCTAGATATACTTACACTCTGTGCGGGCGTGCAGGTACACATTAAAATCACAAAGAGTGTCCCTCTAGTCTTAATTCCATAGTAATACTAATAGTATGTAATAATCACTCTTAGGCACATTAAATGTCTTATTTTATGTTAATATAGACATTTTCATTAATCCATCTATGATATTTTCTTCAAAATTATATAAGAAACACGTTACATAGCATATAAACATGCTATGTTTATATGCTATAAACATGCTATGTTTATATGCTATAAACATGCTATGTTTACATGCTATGAACATGCTATGTTTATATGCTATGAACATGCTATGTTTATATGCTATAAACATGCTATGTTTATATGCTATAAACATGCTATGTTTATATGCTATAAACATGCTATGTTTATATGCTATAAACATGCTATGTTTATATGCTATAAACATGCTATGTTTATATGCAATAAACATGCTATGTTTATATGCTATAAACATGCTATGTTTATATGCTATAAACATGCTATGTTTATATGCTATAAACATGCTATGTTTATATGCTATAAACATGCTATGTTTATATGCTATAAACATGCTATGTTTATATGCTATAAACATGCTATGTTTATATGCTATAAACATGCTATGTTTATATGCTATAAACATGCTATGTTTATATGCTATAAACATGCTATGTTTATATGCTATAAACATGCTATGTTTATATGCTATAAACATGCTATGTTTATATGCTATAAACATGCTATGTTTATATGCTATAAACATGCTATGTTTATATGCTATGGAGGTGTGATAGACGGGTGGAGGGAAAACATTACGTTTTCTCTGGTCCAGCACCAGAGAAAATGTATATGAATCTGCATTTGGCCCAGTCATTCCCTTAACACTCCGCTTTTGTTTACAGTTCTCGGAATGAATTATTCATTGCTTCTCCCTGCGTTTATGATGGCATCTAAAGGTAGTTGTTAGAAACAATTAAACTCGGTGAACAAGGTATGTCGATGGTAATAATATGGCCCTGTTTTGCATTAAATATCGTATAGCTATGTAGGTAGGTGTAGCCCAGGCGGCTACATCTACCGGCTACCTACACCTGACTTCCTACAAATAAATACTACTCGCCTCTCATCCTACATTAAGACTATGTGTAGAAAGAGGGTTGGTAATAAGTAATACATATTTTATGAAAAAGAGGATAAATAAGTATACGTACAAGGTATGATATAGCACGTAATGAAAGTAGTTTCTTAGATTATGTATTGGTTGATAAAAGGTTGATGGGTAGGCTTCAGGATGTACATGTTTATAGAGGGGCAACGGATATATCGGATCATTATTTAGTTATAGTTAGAGTAAGAGGTATATGAGACAAAAGGAAAATGGCAACAGCAATGAAGAGAGAGGTGAAGGTGTATAAACTAAGGGAGGGGAAAGTTAGGGTGAGATATAAGCAACTATTGGCAGAAAGGTGGGCTAATGCAAGTATGAGTAGTGGGGGGGGGGGTTGAAGAAGGTTGGGATAGTTTTAAAAATGCAGTATTAGAATGTGGGACAGGCATTTGTGGCTATAGAAGGGTGGGTGCGGGAAGAAAGAGGAGTTACTGGTGGAATAATGAAGTAAAGGGTGTGATAAAAGAGAAAAAGGTAGCTTATGAGAGGTTTTTACAAAACAGAAGTGTTATAAGAAGAGCAGAGTATATGGAGAGTAAAAGAAAGGTGAAGAGAGTGGTGAGAGAGTGCAAAAGGAGAGCAGATGAAAGAGTGGGAGAGGCACTATTAAGAAATTTTTTCTGAAAATAAGAAAAATTTTTGGAGCGAGATAAACAAGTTAAGAAAGCCTTGGGGATGAATGGATTTGTCAGTTAAAAACAGAGTAGGGGAGTTAGTAGATGGCGAGCTGGAGGTATTGATTAGATGGCAGGAATATTTTGAGGAACTTTTAAATGTCGATGAAGAAAGGGAGGCGGTAATTTCATGCACTGGTCAGGGAGGTATAACATCTTTTAGGAGTGAAGAATAGCAGGATGTGAGTGTAGGGGAGGTGCGTGAGGCATTACGTAGAATGAAAGGGGGTAAAGCAGCTGGAACTGATGGGATCATGACAGAAATGTTAAAAGCAGGGGATGATATAGTGTTGGAGTGGTTGGTATTTTTGTTTAATAAATGGGAGATTCTAAAGAAAAGTTGCAAAGGTTATTGGACGAGTTTGTTAGAGTGTGTAAAGGTAGAAAGTTGAAAGTGAACATAGATAAGAGTAAGGTGATGAGGGTATCAAACGATTTAAATAAATAAAAATTGGATATCACATTGGAGAGGGGGTGTATGGATGAAGTGAATGTTTTCAGATATTTGGGAATTGACTTGTCAGCGGATGGGTTTATGAAGGATGAGGTTAACCATAGAATTGATAAAGGAAAAAAGGTGAGTGGTACGTTGAGGTATCTGTGGAGACAAAAACTTTATCCATGGAGGCAAAGAAGGGAATGTATGAAAGTATAGTGGTACCGACAATCTTATATGGGTGTGAAGCTTGGGTTGTAAATGCTGTAACGAGGAGGAGCCTGGAGGCAGTGGAGATGTCATGTCTAAGGGCAATGTGTGGTGTAAATATTATGCAGAAAATTTGGAGTGTGGAAATTAGGAGGAGATGTGTTGTTACTAAAAGAATTAGTCAGAGGGCTGAAGAGGGGTTGTTGAGGTGGTTGGTCATTTAGAGAGAAAGGATCAAAGCAGAATGACTTGGAAAGCGTATAAATCTGTAGGGGAAGGAAGGCAGGGTAGGGGTCGTCCTCAAAAAGGTTGGAGGGAAGGGGTTAAGGAGGTTCTGTGGGCGAGGGGCTTAGACTTCCAGCAAGTGTGCGTGAGCTTGTTAGATATAAGTGAATGGAGACGAATGGTTTTTGGGACCTGACAAGCTGTTGGAGTGTGAGCAGGGTAATATTTAGTGACTTGAGTCCTGGAAATGGTAAGTACAATGCCTGCACTTTAATGGAGGGGTTTGAGATATTGGCAGTTTGGAGGGACTTTTAAACTGTCGTATCTAAGCTCCTCTGCAATGACAGTGATTATGTATGAGTGAGGTGAAAGTGTTAAATGATGATGAAAGTATTTTATTTTTGGGGATTTTCTTTCTTTTTGGGTCACCCTGCCTAGGTGGGAGACAGCTGCTTTAAATATCGTATACATATTAAGTTTGGGACAGGGAGCCAGGGCTACCCACACCTTACTTCCTACAAATAAGTACTATACATACTCACCTCTCGCCCTACATTAAGACTACAAATATTTTAAGTGTAAACTTGTTGTCTGGCATTTATATTCATTTATAAGTGGAAAAAATGGCGTTCTGCTTTCTGGCGATGTCCGCTTTCCGGCAGTAGCCTGGAACCTATCCTGCCATATAAGTGGGGTCCTACTGTACATCATAATCTACACTGGGAAAATCCAAGGAGGGACTGGTCCCAAATCTGCACACAGAAATAATGCATAAATGTGGTGCAGTTGTAAATTTCAGAAATATCCACCAGGTGGTCTTTGAGAGCAGTGATGTAGCGGTCAACATTCATTGTAACATTTTGGAGAAGGAAGCATGAACCCCCATAACCAAGTAAACCACTAAAGCAACTCCAAACCATGACAGATTGTTGGTGCTTCACTGTGCTCACTGTGTATGCACGGTTGTACTTGCTGATGAATTTTTTTTTCCCAGTCATCAACACTCCAGTGTGCGCGCATATTTCTTGACAAACTTCAGGCTTTCCTTTTTCATACGGGACACGAGTAGGGGTGATGGTCACCCTAGGAGTTTTGGATGCATTTCTTCGAGCTGTGATGTAATTATACTGTATGCCTGCATCAACATTTTTTTACTATTTTAGACTTTCTACCTTTTGTATATAAGTTCTGCCTTGTAAAAATCTCTACATTTTCTCTTTTACCATCCTCTTTACCTGATCATTCTACTGATCATTCCTCTTCCCACCTGCACCCACCCTCTTGGAGCCACAAAAAAACTGATGTATACTCTAGCACTGTGTTCCTGAATCTTCCTCCTACCTCTTCGACCCCCTCTTCATTTTCTATACATACGCTAACTCACCTTCCTCACAATAGTTGATTATATCTTCCCCGTTCTCCTTTGTTTCATTCACTTTTACATCTCCCGCCCAGTAAGACAAGAGAGAGAGGGGTGGGTAGATTGCATTTTCTTGGACTGTAAGAAGGCGTTTGACACAGTTCCACACAAGAGATTAGTGCAGAAGCTGGAGGACCAGGCAGGAATAACAGGGAAAGCACTACAATGGATCTGGGAATACCTGTCAGGAAGACAACAGTGAGTCACGGTATGTGGCGAGATGTCAGAGTGGGCGCCTGTAACGAGCGGGGTGCCACAGGGATCAGTCCTAGGACCGGTGCGGTTTCTGGTATTTGTGAACGACATAGCGGAAGGAATAGACTCCGAAGTGTTCCTGTTTGCAGATGATGTGAAGTTGATGAGAAGAATTCAATCGGACGAGGACCAGGCAGAACTACAGAGGAATCTGGACAGGCTGCAGGCCTGGTCCAGCAACTGGCTCCTGGAATTCAACCCCACCAAGTGCAAAGTCATGAAGATTGGGGAAGGGCAAAGAAGACAACAGATGGAGTACAGTCTAGGGGGCCAGAGCCTACAAACCTCACTCAAGGAAAAGGATCTTGGGGTAAGTATAACACCGGGCACATCTCCTGAGGCGCACATCAACCAAATAACTGCTGCAGCATACGGACGCCTAGCAATCCTAAGAACAGCATTCCGACATCTTAATAAGGAGTCATTCAGGACCCTGTACACTGTGTACATTAGGCCCATACTGGAGTATGCAGCGCCAATTTGGAAACCTCACCTAGCCAAGCATGTAAGGAAACTAGAGAAAGTGCAAAGGCTTGCAACAAGACTGGTCCTGGAGCTAAGGGGTATGTCCTACGAGGAGAGGTTATGGGAAATCGACCTGACAACACTGGAAGACAGGAGAGATAGAGGGGATATGAAAACGACTTATAAAATACTGAGAGGAATCGACAAGGTGGACAGAGACAGAATGTTCCAGAGGTGGGACACAGCAACAAGGGGTTACAGTTGGAAGTTGAAGACTCAGATGAACCACAGGGATGTTAGGAAGTATTTCTTTAGTCACAGAGTTGTTAGGAAGTGAATGGAATAGTCTGGGAAGTGATGTAGTGGAGGCAGGATCCATACATAGCTTTAAGGAGAGGTATGATAAAGCTCGTGGAGCGGGTAGAGTGACCGAGTAGCGGCCAGTGAAGAGGCGGGGCCCGGAGCTGTGACTCGACCCCTGCAACCACAACTAGACCCCTCCAACCACAACTAGTTGAGTGTGCGTGCTCACACACAGGAAGTGGAATAGCTTGGGAAGTGATGTAGTGGAGGCAGGATCCATTCATAGCTTCAAGAAGAGGTATGATAAGGCTTATGGCGAAGGGAGAGTGACCCAGTAGCAGCCAGTGAAGAGGCGGGGACAGGAGCTATGACTCGACCCCTGCAACCACAACAACTAGGTGATTACACACACACATATAACAGACCTAGTGTCAAATCAACATGTGCCTAGGACAAAATAGTAACTAACTCTCTCTTTCTCTTTCTCTTTCACTTTCTCTCTTTCTCTCTCTCTCTCACTCTCTCTCTAACATGGCTATCTCTTTTGAGGGGATTGTTCCTATCTTTGTGGGAGATGGCAGATGAGGTATGAAGAACTATGGTATTCTGTTTATCATTTCACTGGTATTTTTCATATGTGCAGTCATGTGTTAGTGTGATTTCTTGAATACAAGACAAATGGGGCACTCCACATTCATCAATAATAGCTTATTATATAATATTTTTTCTTCAGATTTTCATGGCTGCAGTGTTTAGTACATTATATTTTTCTACATGTAATTTTAGTTTATGGTAGTGGACAGAGAAAGTGGCAGTGAAGAGAACGAGGATGAAGATCTGGCTGATGATTACTGGGAGAAACGGTACACGATCATTCCTCAGAACATACCTACATTTCTACAAGTTCATGCAAATGTCATACTTCGTACTGGAAAATACTTAAATGTTATCAGACAGTCTGGTGAGTAACCTTTTTACCATGTTATATGATATATTTCTATGTTGCTTGTGAATTTGTAATAACCTTATGAAAGTTATGTACTGTATTTGTAATTACCCAATTGAGTTTGTGGGGTGTAAGGTCCAGCAACTAATCCTGCCTTTTAACTTTTGACATGCTGACATGATTGATCCTTCGTATATTTGTGATGAGAAAAACATTTGCAGAAATAGCTTTTGTTGGAACAGACAGGGAAAGCTCCAGAAGTTTTATATAGGAAGGGCTGAGAGTTTCGCACTCTGGTTGGAGGAGGGGGCAAGAGGACTTGGCTTGAAGCAGTGTTTTACCCTCTTTCTATCTACTGCCTGCTACACTTTCCATACATCTACTTCTGGCTCTTCCTCACTCCTATGAGATGTTATTCCTCTCTGCCTATTGGATGGAATCACTGCCTCCTTTTCATCAATATTTAACAGCTCCTCAAAATATCTTCTCCATCTTTTCATTACCTCCACTTCCCCATCATTTGCCTCATTATTTACCTCAAAATATCTGTAGTCTTAATGTAGGGCAAAAGGCGAGTAGTATTTATTTTAAAAAGTCAGGTGTGGGTAGGTATGGTAGCCCTCCTGGCCACCCCATCCACACATAATATACTACAATGCTTGAAGCGCCCTAGAGTGATAAAATGCATATACAGTACACTCATTACTTACCTTAAAATATTTGTAGTCTTAATGTAGGGTGAGAGGTGAAAAGTATTTATTTGTAGAAAGTCAGGTGTGGGAGGTAGGGCAGCCCACCTGGCCACCCCACCCACGCAGAGTACTATGTAAACAAACGAACGAAGCGTCTGGTTATGGTTCATACACGTTCATACAAACACCTTACATTGTGTACAAGTTGTCTCCACAGTGGTACAGTAGAATAAATAAAGACCAACACTTCCATTCTCATGTAACATTTTTTGAAGAAATGATGCTCTGACAAGTTAGTACAGAATAAATAAACAGCAACACTCCCATTCTCATGCAACACCCCATTTTTAGAGTGAATGATGATATTATTATTATTATTATTATTATTTTATATTATTCTTTCAAACGCAACGCACTGGCCGTATCCCACTGAGGCGGGGTGGCCCAAAAGGAAAAAAGGAAAGTTTCTCCTTTTACATTTAGTAATATATGCAGGAGAAGGGGTTACTAGCCCCTTGCTCCTGGCATTTTAGTCGCCTCTTACGACACGCATGGCTTACGGAGGAAGAATTCTGTTCCACTTCCCCACTAAACCCACAAGGGTCGTGAATAGCTATAGATAGAGTGAAGGCATACGAAAGGAATATTTTTCTACAGTTAAATAACTGGTGTTTGACTAGAGAAAACATAATTCTTCTGACCCTCCCACCAACCGCTTGGTAAACAAATCTCATATTTATGTCAATTTTTATACTGTGGGTGTATGTATCATGTTTATATGTTATGTAGCGTGTTCATTACATAATTTTGAAAAAAAATATCATAGATGGATTAATGGAAATGTCTATATTAACGTAATATATGACATTTAATGCGCCCAAGAGATTATTAATATGGCTTCTTCAAGAGTAGAGAGAGACTTAGTGATTTTAATGTGTACCTGCATGCCATCACAGTGTGTAAGTATATTTAGGTACAGGTACACTTTCTTTCAACACGTCGGCCGTTTCCCACCGAGGCAGGGTGGCCCAAAAGGAAAAACGAAAGTTTCTCCTTTCACATTTAGTAATATATACAGGAGAAGGGGTTAGTACAGGTACACATAAGTATAATTATCAAAGTACATATAAAATATGCAATAACTTTAAAACATTTGAAATTTTGGAAAATTTCCAGACATAATAGAGAGATGTGCTCATGGAGAATGTAAAGAAACTGGGTGGGGCGCTCCATATTAGAAAGATCGCTCGCCGTACAGTGGTCCCTCGTGTTTCGGTCATAATCCGTTCCAGGAGCTAGACCTTAACACGAATTGCTTGAAAGTCAAAACCTTATTTCCCATAAGAAAAAAGGTAAATACAATTAATCCGTTCCACCCAAAAATATTCACAAAAAAAATTCATTTTTTTAAAGAATAAATACTATAGTTTTACATACACAAAACAATTATAAAGTAATAAATTTATAATTAAACACTTAAAATAACATTTACTTACCTTTATTGAAGAGAGTTGCTGGCATCTGGAAGATAGGGAGGAGGACAGGGGGAGGGGTTAGTGTTTGGAAGGAAAATCCCCTCCAAAAGGACTTCAGGTAACAAGTCCTTATCTGGGGTTACAGTGGACCCCCGGCTAACGAACAAAATTCATTCCAGAAGCCTGCTCAAGTGCCATTACCGAATGAATTTACTTCCTTAAGAAATAATGTCACGTAGGTTAGTCTATTTCAGACCCCCAAAAATACACTTCCACAAGCACTTACAATATTATACTTACATAATTGTATGATTTCCGGGGAGTTCGTTAGCCGGGGGTCCACTGTACTTCCCTTCTTTTTCTTTTAATGCCACTAGGACCAGCTTGAGACTCACTAGACCCCTGTCTAGAAAAGCAACTGTCCAGAATGCTCTGTTTCTGGCACCTCTTTAACATTTTCCTGAAGTGCAACATGGCTCTTGTCACTGAACTGGTTGCAGAGATGGCTTATTTCAGCTTGCTCAGGGTTGTGTTTTTCAACAAATGTCTGCACCTTAGTCCACATAGAACAAATTTCCTTAATCTCCTTCTTCAGTTCGATGGTGTTCCTCACTTTCTTTACCACAGGGGTGCCACTAGGAAGCTCTTTGGACCCATGGTGACTTATTTCACAGTGACAATCACTAAACCAGCAATAAACAGAATAAATTTATTGTGAAATGTTTGAAAGAGCACGCTGGGTAATGTTCTCTCAATGGTAAACAACGCTAGACTGGCGTCCTGCGCGGTGAGGCGTGCAAGCGCGAGCAGGCGGGCAGGTCTGGTACGGACCAATAGACGAGGGAAACATTGACTGAAAAAAGCGCTCGAAATCACCGATATTCGGAATCACCGAAACACGAGGGACCACTGTATAGCAAGTTTTGATCATAATTTGAAATCACTGTATTAGCGGAACGCCGTAAGGCGAAATGCTGTGAAGCGGGGCCCTACTGTACTCCGTTGTTTTTTAAATTGTTATTACATTGTAGAAACCTCTCCTGTGCTATTTTTTTCCTCATTTACCACACTCTTTATGTACATTGTCATTCCACCCTTCTGTACCCACAGACTTCTGTGAACTTTAGCACTACATTCTTAAATCTACCCCAATTCTCTTTGACCTCCTTTTTATATGTACTCTTTCTCTAGCTCACACTTAACCCAATAGTCGTTTATACCTTTCCCTAACTATCTCCTTTAGTTCATTCACTTTTTCTCTCTTATCCACTGATGGCATTCTCCTTGTACTTCATTAACCTCTTGTTCTTAGTGTAGGTCCCATTAAATTATGATCAATATATGTATCTGTCTAGGTAGTAGGTTGGTAGACAGCAACCACCCAGGGAGGTACTACCGTCTTGCCAAATGAGTGTAAAACGGAAGCCTGTAATTGTTTTACATGATGGTAGGATTGCTGGTGTCTTTTTTCTGTCTCATAAACATGCAAGATTTCAGGCATGTCTTGTTACTTCTACTTACACTTAGGTCACATTACACATTCATGTACAAGCATATATATACACACCCCTCTGGGTTTTCTTCTATTTTCTTACTAGTTTTTGTTCTTATTTCCTCTTATCTCCATGGGGAAGTGGAACAGAATTCTTCCTCCGTAAGCCATGCGTGTCGTAAGAGGCGACTAACATGCTGGGAGCAAGGGGCTAGTAACCCCTTCTCCTGTATATATTACTAAATGTAAAATGGGAAACTTTCGTTTTTCATTTTGGGCCACCCCACTTCAGTGGGAAACGGCCGACGTGTTGAAAGAAAGAATATGTATCTGTAAAAACATGCGCTTCCAGACTCTTACCCATCAGTCTTTTATATACTAATAAATAGCCCAACAAACTTATTTATCTTTTTCTTAAATATTACCAATTACCAAACCTCTTTCTATACATAATTCAGTTAAAGGTCCCCCATTATCAGAGTTACCTACTGTGTACTCAATTGTGGTTGCAGGGGTCGAGATTCAGCTCCTCTACTTCAGTTTCTCCCACTTTAGTATTTAGATACCTCACAGTTATTATTCATTCAGTGGACTCAAAACTCCCTCAACATTCACTTAACACCTCCCAAAATCTTCTCTTCTTTACACAACTCTCAGGATGAGGCCTGGTCACAGACCAGGCCGCGGGAGCGTTGACCCCCGGAACTCTCTCCAGGTAAACTCAAGGTATAGGCACATAAACGTGTACTATAACCCATTTTTCACATCCCACCTCTTACTCAACCGACACCTCCCTAATTAATCTGATGGATTACATGAGAACTGAAATGTCTATAGGGAACCTCATAGGAATGGTAACTTTAGACTTGCAAAAGGCCTTCGATACTGTCAACCACAATATATTATGTAAGAAACTTCAAGCTATCGGCATAGGTTCCACAGACTGGTTTAAGTCCTATCTTAGCAACAAGAAACAAATTGTCAAAATCAACAAAACGGAATCAGAACCACTGCCGATAGCATGTGGAGTTCCCCAAGGTAGTATTCTGGGTCCTTTATTATTCCTGTGTTATGTAAATGATATGCCCATCAGTGTCAAGTGCAAACTCCTACTGTATGCGGATGACAGTGCTCTGTTAGTGTCAGGTAAAGACCCACAAGATATAGCTAATGTATTAACACTGGAACTGGAGTCCTGCAGCAAATGGTTAGTAGACAACAAACTATCGTTACATCTAGGGAAAACAGAAGCCATACTCTTTGGCACGAAATATAAACTGAGCAGGGTAAATAATTTTAATATCCGGTGTAATGGGGAATCCATCACTTCAGTTTCCTCAGTAAAATATCTGGGAATCCCCTTTGACCCATGCATGTCAGGAGAATTGATAGGGAACAGTGTAGTAAAGAAAGCACAGTGTCTACCTACTGAGGCTCGCAGGACCCTATGTCTAGCCCTTATACAATACAATGTCATATTGACTATGCTTGCTCTTCATGGTACTCTGCCTTGACAAAAAAACTGAAAGATAAGCTGCAAATCACCCAGAACAAAATGGTAAGATTCATCCTGGACCTGTGTCCAAGAGAGCATGTAGGCCAGGATGAATTACAACAATTGTATATGCTGAATATTGAAGACAGAGTAAAACAACTTAAATTAAATCAAGTTTATAAAATTGCTCACAAACAGTGTCCAGAATATCTTGCTGCCAATTTTGTCAAGGCTGGGAACCAAAGCAGTCATAGTACTAGGGGGAGAGAGCACAACTTTGTAGTTCCCACAGTCAATGGCCAGGCTTCAAACACCTTTTATTGTACAGCAATAAAGGAATGGAACAGACTGTCTGCACATGTCAAAGCCAGTCATAGCATGAGCCAGTTCAAGAAGAGAACCAAAAGGTACCTAATGAATGTAGCGACAGAAAGGGAGGAGAATGATTTTTTATTTTTTTAGCTTACACACATGTATATGTAAATAACTCTTTTTACCTTATTCCTAGTATACATATATCCTTTATAATATAATAACATATATATCCTACAATGTAAAATATTAAGGTGTAAAAAGGACCCCAATGGAAATAAGTCACTCTGTCTGACTTTTTTGGGTTATCCTAGGTTCTCTACACATATGCTGCTATGTATGATAATGTATGTAAATGTATTTGTGTACACCTGAATAAACTTACTTACTTACCTTTATTCTAATTTACATAATTCTTGAATTTTTCATTTATACCCCTCTTTCCTTCCATAGTTTGTCATTTAATATTACCTCCCCAGCCACCAGCTGTTATTCTTTCTAAGCAAATGTCATGTCCACTAGACAGCTTTATTCTTTCTTAACCCTTTCAGTGGCCATCACGTAAAGCTGCGTTGCTGAGGCCAGGGTCCCTCATATATGTAGTTCTACATCATAAGCTCAGCTCATTCAGATAAGCTGTGAGCAGTAAATTTTGATCTAGATATGAGAGAATGGGTCTGTGGGTGAGTGTATACAGTATAAAAACATCCGGGCCCACACGGTGCATGATAGATAAATCAAAACTGATTGTGTTTATGGTTTAAAATAGCAAGTTTGAAGTGTTCTCTCAGATGGTTTTTATGGTTTTATTAGCTGTTATTTGGTATCATTTGATAGAATGGAAGAAATACTACTGAAATAGAACTTATTTTGGTTGATTTCAGGACCTGAAATAGCTTGAAATTGAACTCAAAATAGCAGAAATATTACATTTTTGTTGATTTTCCTGAGGACAGGTAAGGCTCCCTACACACCCTGGTCTATTTTTTTTATGTATTTTTAATAACTGTGATTCAATTATTGGGACACCATAAATCATGCTCACTCACTTCTGGTTATATTTTATTATCCGAGAATTAGAGTAAATCTTCTATTTTTGTGTGATTATGAATTCAACAAGGAAGGCAAGTATTATAGGAGAGGCCTGGGAATGTGATTAATGAACATGGGAAATCTTGTTTTAGTGTCATGAATCTACATTGTTTAGTTTGAATTCTATTTTTAAATTGTCATTTTTTTTTCAACAAGTCGGCAGGGTGACTCAAAAAGAAAGTAAGTCCCAAAAAAGAAAATACTTTCATCATCATTCAACACTTTCACCTCACTCATACATAATCACTGTCTTTGCAGAGGCGCTCAGATATGACAGCTGAGAATAGTCTCTCCCAACTGTCACTATCCCAGAGCCCTCCTTTAAGTAGATGGAGAAGATATTTTGAGGAGCTGTTAAATATTGATGAAAAGGAGGCAGTGATTCCATCCAGTAGGCAGAGAGGAATAACATTTCATAGGAGTGAGGAAGAGCCAGAAGTAGATGTATGGGAAGTGTAGCAGGCATTGTACTTCCCATTTCCAGGACTCAAGTCCAACTAAATCAATTAACTGGTTTCCCTGAATCCCTTCACAAAATATTACCCTGCTCACACTCCAACAGCTCGTCAGGTCCCAAAAACCATTCATCTCCATTCACTCCTATCTAACATGCTCACACATGCTTGCTGGAAGTCCAAGCCCCTCGCCCACAAAACCTCCTTTACCTCCTCCCTCCAATCTTTTCGAGGACGACCCCTACCCCGCCTTCCTTTCCCTACAGATTTATACGCTCTCCAAGTCATTCTACTTTGATCCATTCTCTCTACATGACCAAACCACCTCAACAACCCCTCTTCAGCCCTCTGACAAATATATTTAGTAACTCCACACCTCCTAATTTCCACACTCCGAATTTTCTGCATAATATTTACACCATACATTGCCCTTAGACAGGACATCTCTACTGCCTCCAGCTGCCTCCTCGCTGCAGCAATTGCAACCCATGTTTCACACCTATATAAGAGTGTTGGTACCACTATACTTTCGTACATTCCCTTCTTTGCCTCCATTTTTTATTTTTTTTATAAAATTAGCCAAATTACCGACTTCTGTGCACTTTATAGAGTACATAGTTGTATTTGATGATTGGGCACTTTCTTGTGCTCAGTCGATAGAATGGAAGGCATACAAGTGAAATAGCTAAGAATTTGATCAAATGTAACAATGGAATTGGCTTAAATTAGGATTCAAATTCTGCAAAATCGCTGATGTGTAAATTGTGCCGAGACCGCTAAGTTTACACCTACGTAATTCCATGAGTTTTCCACCAAATTTCATACTTTTGGTGTCATTACCTTCAGAAAAATATTCTCTTCCATTTCAGATTTTTTTTTAAGTGGACACTGAGAGCAATATTAATTATTCTGATATAGATGTAAATATATGACCATCATTAAATTCATCAATGATTTTGGTCAATATTTTCATTCTCTAACACCAATCTTGAGATGTTAGCACAGATGTGTCCTCCATGGTGTCTTGAGAGGGAATGTTGTATCACCATTCCACAAGGAGTTTGGTTGGTACAATATGTTTGCCAAGGCTTGAATGATATTGTCCAAGCATTCAAAATTATGCAAGACAATTTAAATTGTAGTCTTACAACAGTCTGGTGTGGATGTGACTGAATCACAGCTATTTTGGGGCTAAAATTCAGTAAGGCATATATTGCTGTAATTTAATTTTCTTAAATTAATTATTTTAACAGATGTTAAACTCTTTCAGGTTTCTTTATTTTTCTGTTATAGATCATAGTGTAGTGTGCCCACACCAAGAGGAACTTGTATATAGCGTGCGTGACCGGTCATATGCTGAAGTAATTGAGCGAACATATAACTTTGCTTCCAAGAGGCTGCTGGAGCTGCTTATGAAGGAGAAGGACCTTATGGGTCGACTAAGGTTTGAGCTCTTATGTCCATATCTTTGAGTGGATTCAATCTTTTATATTTGCTTAATAATAATGATGATGATAATAGGCTTGAGCATTCAGCAGGCTTGTGAGAGCATGTTAGAGGAGTGAATGGAGACATGAGGTTTTTAATGGACATGCTGTTGGAGTATGAGCATGGTAAAATGAGGGAATTCATGGTAAGCTAATTAGCTGAACTTTTGTCCTGGAGATGGGAAGAGCATTGCCTTTACTATGGAGGAGGGGTGGGGAAGTTGCAGTCAGAGGGTAATCCGAATTGTGGTGTCAGCACATTTCTGGCAAGGCAAGACAGCAATTGATTGAATGATAGTGAATGTGTTTCCTTACTTTTGGTTATCCTACTTTGGTGGAAGACAGCTGTTCAGCATTTGACGTACTAGTACACCTAAATTCTAGCGCCCTCAAATCAAGCAGAAACAGGCTGGTAGGCCTAGATGTGAGAGAATGGGTCTGTGCGGTCAGTGTGCGCAGTATAAAAAAAATCCTGCACCACACAGTGCATAATGAGGAAAAAAAACTCTGACCGTGTTTTTGGTTTAAAACAGCGACTTTGCAGTCTATTTTCGTATGGTATTTATGCTTGTATTCTCGTTTTCTTAGTCTCATTTGATAGAATGGATGATATATTACAGAAATAGAGATAATTTTGACTGGTTTCACGATGACAAGTACAGTGGTACCTCGGTTAACGATGGTCCCCAAACTCGCCCTTTTATGTAAGTTTATTTTTTTAAATGCTTTTGTAAGTTTATTTTTGGGGGTCTAAAAGGACTAGTCTATTTTACATTATTCGTTATGGGGATAAATTCATTTGGTAATGGCACTTGAACAGCATTCTGGAACGAAAAAATATCGTTAACCGAGGTACCACTGTACGTACCTTGAAACTGAGCGCAAAGTAGCGAAAATGTTCGATTTTTGCCTATGTTCAAGAGTAAACAAATCACGCCATGCGTCCAATACACATCAACTGGGTAGTCTAATATTCTTGCACAAGTGTGTTGATATTATTTATACCGTTTTTACAATGATGCAGTTGTATACATAACAGAAAATCTTCAATTTTTTGTGAGAATAAAAATTCAAAATGGAAAGCAAAAGTAATGCAATAGGAGCCTGGAGACGTGACTAATGAACAGATAAAATGTTATTTTAGTGCCAGGAATGTCTGTCTTGTTTATTCTGGACCCTATTTTGAAATTGGCATCTTTTGAAATTTGTCTGAAATTGGCAATATTGCCAATTTCTGACCGCTTTATTGGGTAGTTGAAATCGGTAAATTGGTGGTTTCTTATACTCAGTCGATAAAACAAATGGAATTCTACAATAATAGCTATGATTTTCGTAGACTGAGACATTGGAATTGGCCGAAAATAGGGCTCAAAGTGGGCGAAATCACCTATGCGTAAATATCTTTGATACCGCTAACTTTGCGAGAGCATAATTTCGTTAGTTTTTCACCAAATGTCATACATTTGGTGGCGTTATGATCGGAAAGAGATGCTCTATCATTTCATAAGAATTTTTTTTTTTTTTTTCCGAAAATGTTTCGACCCTGAGAGAGACTTAAGAATCAAGGTCTCGACCCTGAAAGGGTTAAAAGGTTTACAGATGATGCAATTTTTGTGAAAAGACCATAGTATTCATAGCATATTGCACAAATTTAAAATAGAACTAAGCTTTTTAATACTGAAAAAAATACATTGGCATGAAGCTGTTTTAGCTTATCAGTTTTTTTTTACAAAGTATTAACAGATAGGATGAAAACAATATATATTGTATATGTATGTATTAGGTACACCTGTACACTTTGTTAATGAAAATATCTAATCATCCAATCACATGCCTAAAAAGTATGCAGACAAGGTCAAGAGGTTCAGTTATTGTTCAGAATGGGGAATAAATGTGATATAAGTGATTTTGACCGTGGAATGATTTTTGATGGCAGACAGGGTGGTTTGAGTATCTCAGAAACTGCTTATCTGGGATTTTCACACACAACAGCCTCTAGAGTTTACAGAGAATAGTGTGAAAAGCACAAAACATTCAGTGAGCTGCATTTTTTTTTTTTTTTTTTTCCAACAAGTCATCCGTCTCCCACCGAGGCAGGGTGACCCAAAAAGAAGAAAATCCCCAAAAAGAAAATACTTTCATCATCATTCAACACTTTCACCACACTCATACATAATCACTGTCTTTGCAGAGGAGCTCAGATACGACAGCTGAGAAAAGTCCCTCCCAGCTGTCACTATCTCAGACCCCTCCTTTAAAGTGCAGGCATTGTACTTCCCATTTCCAGGACTCAAGTCCAACTAAATCAATTAACTGGTTTCCCTGAATCCCTTCACAAAATGTTACCCTGCTCACACTCCAACAGATTGTCATGTCCCAAAAACCATTCATCTCCATTCACTCCTATCTAACACGCTCACACATGCTTGCTGGAAGTCCAAGCCCTCGCCCACAAAACCTCCTTTACCCCTTCCCTCCAACCCTTTCTAGGACGACCCCTACCCCGCCTTCCTTCCCCTACAGATTTATACGCTCTCCAAGTCATTCTACTTTGATCCATTCTCTCTAAATGACCAAACCACCTCAACAACCCCTCTTCCGCCCTCTGACAAATACTTTTAGTAACTCCACACCTTCTCCTAATTTCCACATTCCGAATTTTCTGCATAATATTTACACCACATTGCCCTTAGACAGGACATCTCCACTGCCTCCAGCCTCCTCCTCGCTGCAGCATTTGCAACCCATGCTTCACACCCATATAAGAGTGTTGGTACCACTATACTTTCGTACATTCCCTTCTTTGCCTCCATGGATAACGTTTTTTGTCCCCACAGATACCTCAATGCACCACTCACCTTTTTTCCTTCATCAGTTCTATGGTTAACCTCATCCTTCATAAACCCATCCGCTGACACGTCAACTCCCAAATATCTGAAAACATTTACTTCTTCCATAATCCCTCTCTCCAATGTGATATCCAATTTTTCTTTATTTAAATCGTTTGATACCCTCATCACCTTACTCTTATCTATGTTCACTTTTAACTTTCTACCTTTACACACTCTCCCAAACTCGTCCACTAACCTTTGCAACTTTTCTTTAGAATCTCCCATAAGCACAGTATCATCAGCAAAAAGTAACTGTGTCAACTCCCATTTTGCATTTAATTCTCCATAATTTAATCCCACCCCTCTCCCCAACACCCTAGCATTTACTTCTTTTACAACCCCATCTATAAATATATTAAACAACCATGGTGACATTACACATCCCTGTTTAAGACCTACTTTTACCGGGAAGTAATCTCCCTCTCTCCTACACACCCTAACCTGAGCCTCACTATCCTCATAAAAACTCTTTACAGCCTTCAGTAACTTACTACCTATTCCATACACTTGCAACATTTGCCACATTGCTCCCCTATCCACTCTATCATATGCCTTTTCTAAATCCATAAATGCAATGAAAACTTCTCTACCTTTATCTAAATACTGTTCACATATATGCTTCACTGTAAACACTTGATCTACACATCCCCTACCCACTCTAAAGCCTCCTTGCTCATCTGCAATCCTACTCTCTGTCTTACCTCTAATTCTTTCAATAATAACCCTGCCATACACTTTACCTGGTATACTCAGTAAACTTATTCCCCTATAATTTTTACACTCTCTTTTATCCCCCTTCCCTTTATATAAAGGAACTATACATGCTCTCTGCCAATCCCTAGGTACCTTCCCCTCTTCCATACATTTATTAAACAAAAATACCAACCACTCCAGCACTATATAACCCCCTGCTTTTAACATTTCTGTCATGATTCCGTCAATTCCAGCTGCTTTACCCCTTTTCATTCTACGTAATGCTTCACGCACCTCCCCCACACTCACATCCTGCTCTTCTTCACTCCTAAACAATGTTGTACCTCCCTGGCCAGTACATGAAATTACCGCCTCCCTTTTTTCATCGACATTTAAAAGTTCCTCAAAATATTCCCGCCATCTACCCAATACCTCCAGCTCCCCATCTACTAACTCCCCTACTCTGTTTTTAACTGACAAATCCATTCGTTCCCTAGGCTTTCTTACCTTGTTTATCTCACTCCAAAATTTTTTCTTGTTTTCAGCAAAATTTCTTGACAGAGCCTCTCCCATTCTTTCATCTACTCTTCTTTTGCACTCTCTCACCACTCTCTTCACCTTTCTTTTACTCTCCATATACTCTGCTCTTCTATTAACACTTCTGTTTTGTAAAAACCTCTCATAAGCTACCTTTTTCTCTTTTATCACACCCTTTACTTCTTCATTCCACCACTCACTCCTCTTTCCTCCTGCACCCACCCTCCTATAGCCACAAACTTCTGCCCCACATTCTAATACTGCATTTTTAAAACTATCCCAATTTTCTTCAACTCCCCCACTACTCCTACTTGCACTAGCCCACCTTTCTGCCAATAGTTGCTTATATCTCACCCTAACTTCCTCCTCCCTTAGTTTATACACTTTTACCTCTCTCTTACTTGCTGTTGCCATTTTCTTTTTGTCCCATCTACCTTTTACTCTAACTGTAGCTACAACCAAATAATGATCTGATATATCCGTTGCCCCTCTATAAACATGTACATCCTGAAGCCTACTCATCAACCTTTTATCCACCAATACATAATCCAACAAACTACTTTCCTTACGTGCTATATCATACCTTGTATATTTATTTATCCTCTTTTTCATAAAATATGTATTACTTATTACCAAACCTCTTTCTACACATAGCTCAATTAATGGTTCCCCATTTACATTTACCCCTGGCACCCCAAATTTACCTACTACTCCATCCACAACATTTTTACCCACTTTAGCATTAAGATCCCCAACCACAATTACTCTCTCACTTGGTTCAAAACTCCCCACACACTCACTCAACATTTCCCAAAATCTCTCTCTCTCCTCTACACTTCTCTCTTCTCCAGGTGCATAAACACTTACTATAACCCACTTTTCACATCCAACCTTTATTTTACTCCACATAATCCTTGAATTTATACATTTATATTCCTTCTTTACCTTCCATAATTGATTATTCAACATTATTGCCACTCCTTCTTTAGCTCTAACTATATTTGAAACCCCTGATCTAATCCCATTTATTTTTCCCCACTGAAACTCTCCTACCCCTTTCAGCTTTGTCTCACTTAAAGCCAGGACATCCAGCTTCTTTTCATTCATAACATCTACAATCATCTCTTTCTTATCATTCGCACAACATCCACGCACATTTAAACATCCCACTTTGACGGTTTTCTTCTTTTTAGTAAGCTATACAGGAAAAGGGGTTACTAGCCCATTGTTCCCGGCATTTTAGTTGACTTTTACAACACGCATGGCTTACGGAGGAAAGATTCTTATTCCACTTCCCCATGGATATGAAAGGGAAAAGCAATAAGAACAAGAACTATTAAGATAAAATCAAAGAAAACTCAGATGAGTGTGTATACATAAACGTGTACATGTTTGCGTAGTGTGACCTAAGTGTAAGTAGAAGTAAAAAGACGTACCTGAAATCGTTCATGTTTATGAGACAGAAAAAAGACACCAGCAATCCTACCATCATGTAAAACAGTTTCAGGTTTCTGTTTCACAGTCACCTGGCAGGATGGTAGTACCTCCCTGGGTGGTTGCTGTCTACCAACCTACTACAGTTACATGGTAAAAATCACCTTGATAATGAGAAAGGTCAGAGGAGAATGGCCTTATTGGTTCAAGTTGACAAGGTTACAGTAACTCAAATAACCACACATTACAGTACAGTGGTCCCTCGGTTTTTGCCGAAAATTCATTCCAGAATGCTGCTCGAGTGCCATTACCGAACGAATTAACTTAAGAAATAATGTCACGTAGGTTAGTCTATTTCAGACCCCCAAAAATACACTTGCAACAGCACTTACGAAAATACACTTACATAAATGTTCGAGTTTGGAGATGCACGAAAACTGAGGGACCACTGTAGTGGTATGCAGAAGAGCATCTCTTACTCCACAACTCATTGAACCTTGAAGTGGATGGGCTTCAGCAGTAGAAGATCACATTGGGTTCTACTTCTGTCAGCTAAGAACAGGAAACTGAGGCTACAATGGGCACAGGCTCATCAGAACTGGACAGTTGAAAGATTGGAATAAATGTCACCTTGTCTGACGAATCATGATTTTTGCTGCAACATGCAGATGGAAAGGCCAGAATTTGGTGTTAGCTTTTGGGATGTGGTGGAATGGGAGATTCACATGAATGTGCAACTGACAAATTGAAGCATCTGTGTGATGCTATCATGTCAACATGGAAAAGAATCTCTAAGGAAGGTTTCCAACACCTTGTTGAATCCATACCATGAGAGAGAATGTGTGTGTCTGTCTCTGATGTTTACGGGCATTAAATTTCCCTTTATCTCATTTTTATACTTCATTTTTTATTTTTATTAATTCTAATATCCATGGTTTGTCCCAAAAAGTTATACATGTATAGAATTTTTTATAATATAAAGAGGGAATTTATTGATAATTATCCAGGTGTAGGCTTTCAGCCTGATGATATAAAGGTTGTGTCATCAGGAAAGAAGACAGGTTTCAGATGTTGGATAATATTTGTACAGTGACTGTTATAGATAAGGAAAAGAAAAGAGCCTAGAATGTTTCCTTGGGGGGAGTGAACCTAAATTTATTGGTAAGGTACTTGAAGTGTCATTTATGGTTGCACTCTGTTTTCTGCTAAATTACTGAGGTGTGATTGAAAATACTTGAATCTGTGCCTTCTTGAGTCTGTAGTAATTTAACTTTAGCAGAATATTGCAGTCAGCAGTATCATTATATTGCAAATAAAAAAAATAATGAAAGTGGTTAATTCCACTTTTATTATATTATTGTTTTTTCTCCAGGTCTGTGAAGCACTATTTTTTACTTGACCAAGGTGATTTTGTTGTCCAGTTAATGAGTTTATGTGAGGATGAGCTAAGCAAAAATATCGATGATGTTGTACCTACACGACTTGAGTCATTGTTGGAATTAGCACTTAGAACATCAGCAGCTAATTCTGACTTTTATAAAGATGACATAGAATGTGATCTGCAACCTATAACCTTGATGACTCAAATGCTGAGAATTCTAAGGTATGTTTGATTCCTGATTTTTTTGTACAGTAAAATTTTAATATTTTCTCAAGTTATATTGTTGGTGGTATTCCTTGGTTTTATGAAGGATATTGGTGTTCATTACAAATTACTTCATGCATATAGAATTTGTTTAGTTATTTTTTTCCAAGAGGATTACAGTTGGTAAAAATATCTAAAATTTTCAGTACTTTTTATTAAGTTTTATATTATTCAGTAATTATTTTTTTTAATTATGGTACATTAATTGAATAAATATATCAGGCATTTGGTTCAAGTAATGTCATGCTCCTTAATTATAAATTACATACGAAATAGAATTTTTCAGTCATTGCTTTCTCGAGCAGCATTGAGACTGAGGATGAACGAGAGTACTACCCACAAGAGGAGCGACTACAGCTGACCGGGCTTCAGGGGTTTTCACTTGGTTATCGGGTAACGTGGCCAGTGTCACTGGTGTTAGACCGCAAAACTATAGCTTGCTACCAGATGATCTTCAGACATCTCTTTTACTGTAAACATGTTGAGAAATTACTGTGCAGGTAAATAAACTAAGGAAGCACCCTGGATAATAGTCTTTATTGAGTGCACACAATTATGCAGGAACTTAGGTAACACATGTTAGCATTATGTGTGAATGTTAGTTTCTTGATATTTATAGTGTGTAGTTACCTGCAGGCTTTTCTGTCATGACTTGAAATAGGTATACACTTTACTGGTAATTGTAAAAATTAGGAACCTTTGATTCTGACTAATAAGTTATTATTTAGAGATAGTCTGCAAATTTGTTTATTTTTGTGATAAACTTGAGGGAATATAATATCCTAAAATGTGGTATCTTGCAGGGTTTGGGTCAGTAATAAGGTGGCCAAAAGCTTTCCACTGTCTGCCTCCCGCACATACACTGCAGCTTTCGCTCTAAGGCAACGCATGCTCAACTTTATTCAAAATATAGAATATTATATGATGTTTGAAGTAATAGAGCGCAACTGGCAAAATTTTATTAACAAAATGCAAAAGGTTAGTAATATTAATCTTGTGATAAATATAAAGTAGAAGTCCATATATATACATACACACATTAGGTTTTTCTTCTTTTTGCTTAGTAGCTCTTGTTCCTCTTTATTTCCTCTATTCTCCATTGGGAAGTGGAAAAGAATCTCCTCCGTAAGCCATGCGTGTCGTATGAAGCGACTAAAATGCCGGGAACAATGGGCTAGTAACCCCTTCTCCTGTATACATTACTAAAAAAGAGAAGAAGAAAAACTATATAAAACTGGGATGTTTGAATGTGCGTGGATGTAGTGCGGATGATAAGAAAGAGATGATTGCTGATGTTATGAATGAAAAGAAATTGGATGTCCTGGCCCTAAGTGATACGAAGTTGAACGGGGTAGACAAGTTTCAGTGGGGAGAAATAAATGGGATTAAGTCAGGAGTAGTATCTGAGGGAGTTAGAGCTAAGGAAGGGGTAGCAATAATGTTGAAGGATCAGTTATGGAAGGAGAATAGGGAATATAAATGTATAAATTCAAGGATTATGTGGATTAAAATAAGGGTCAGATGCAAAAAGTGGGTCATAATAAGCATGTATGCACCTGGAGAAGAGAGGAGTGTAGAGGAGAGAGAGAGATTTTGGGAGATGTTAAGTGAATGTATAGGAACTTATGAACCAAGTGAAAGAGTAATTGTGGTAGGGGACCTAAATGCTAAAGTAGGAGAAACATTTAGAGAGGGTGTAGTAGGTAAGTTTGGGGTGCCAGGTGTAAATGATAATGGGAGCCCTTTGAACTTTGTATAGAAAGGGGTTTAGTTATAGGTAATACATATTTTAAGAAAAAGAGGATAAATAAGTATACAAGATATGATGTAGGGCGAAATGACAGTAGTTTGTTAGACTACGTATTGGTAGATAAAAGACTGTTGAGTAGACTTCAGGATGTACAGTCATACCTCGGTTAAGATAAAGAGTGTAGCATTCATGCAGGGAGTGTAGCATTCATGCAGGGAGTGTAGCAGGCATGCAGGGAGTGTAGCAGGCATGCAGGGAGTGTAACAGGCATGCAGGGAGTGTAGCAGGCATGTAGGGAGTGTAGCAGGCATACAGGGAGTGTAGCATTCATGCAGGGAGTGTAGCATTCATGCAGGGAGTGTAGCAGGCATGCAGGGAGTGTAGCAGGCATGCAGGGAGTGTAGCAGGCCTGTAGGGAGTGTGGTATTAAAAGAAAAAGGCCAGTAACCCCAGAAAAGAACTTGCCACCTGCAGTGTTAATGGAAGGGGATTTCCCTTCCAAACACTAGTATACTACTCCATCCTTTTCCCTCCTCCCATCCTCCACACATCAACAACTCTTCAATAAATGTAAGTGACATGTTATTGTACTATATTTACATGTAATTTTTTTAATGTTCATTAAATTGTGTATTATTTAATGTCAAAAAGTTCTAAAAAATATTTTATTTTACTACTTTTGGAAGTCTGGAACGGATTAATTTTATTTCCATTATTTCTTATGGGGAAAATTGATTCGGATAACGATTGATTCAGTTACAGATACGCCCTCTCTGACGGATTAATATCGTTAACCGAGATATGACTGTACATGTTTATAGAGGGGCCACAGATATATCAGATCACTTTTCAGTTGTAGCTACAGTGAGAGTAAAAGGTAAATGGGATACAAGGAAAATAGAAGCAGCAAGTAAGAGAGAGGTGAAGGTTTATAAACTAAAAGAGGAGGCAGTTAGGGTAAGATATAAACAACTATTGGAGGATAGATGGGCTAGTGAGAGTATAGGCAATGGGGTCGAAGATGTATGTGGTTACAGGAAAGAGGGTGCGGGAGGGAAGATGAGTGATTGGTGGAATGATGATGTAGAGAGAGTAGTAAGGGAGAAAAAGTTAGCATATGAGAGGTTTTTACAAAGTAGAAGTGATGCAAGGAGGGAGGAGTATATGGAGACATAGAAGAGAGGTAAAGAAAGTGGTGAAGCAATATAAAAAGAGAGCAAATGAGAGAGTGGGTGAGATGTTATCAACAAATTTTGTTGAAAATAAAAAGTTTTGGAGTGAGATTAATAAGTTGAGGAAGCCTAGGGAACGAATGGATTTGACAGTTAAAAATAGGAGAGGAGAGTTATTAAATGGAGAGTTAGAGGTATCAGAAGATGGAGGGAATATTTTGAGGAATTGTTAAATGTTGATGAAGATAGGGAAGCTGCAATTTCGTGTATAGGGCAAGGATGAATAACATCTTGTAGAAGTGAGGAAGAGCCAGTTGTGAGTGTGGGGGAAGTTCGTGAGGCAGTGGGTAGAATGAAAGGGGGTAGGGCACCCGGGATTGATGGGATAAAGATAGAAATGTTAAAAGCAGGTGGGGATATAGTTTTGGAGTGGTTGGTACTATTATTTAATAAATGTATGGAAGAGGGTAAGGTACCTAGGGATTGGCAGAGAGCGTGCATAGTTCCTTTGTATAAAGGCAAAGAGGACAAAAGAGAGTGCATAAATTATAGGGGAAGAAGTCTGTTGAGTATACCTAGTAAAGTGTATGGTAGAGTTATTATTGAAAGAATTAAGAGTAAGACGGAGAGTGGGATAGAAGATGAACAAAGAGGCTTTAGGAAAGGTAGGGGGTGTGTAGACCAAGTGTTTACAGTGAAACATATAGGTGAATAGTATTTAGATAAGGGTAAAGAGGTTTTTGTGGCATTTATGGATTTGGAAAAGGCGTATGACAGGGTGGATAGGGGAGCAATGTGGCAGATATTGCAGGTGGGTCTATGAAAGATGATGTGAATCATAGAATTGATGAGGGTAAAAGGGTGACTGGTGCACTTAGGAGTCTGTGGAGACAAAAAACTGTCCATGGAAGCAAAGAGGGGAATGTATGAGAGTAGTATAGTTATACCAACACACTTATATGGGTGGTGAATGTTGCAACAAAAAGGCTGGAGGCAGTGGAGCTGTCATGTCTGAGGGCAATGTGTGGTGTGAATATAATGCAGACATTTTGTATAATGTAGTTTCTTATGACCAGAATTTTGTTTCTCAGTACAAAAGGAAAAATACTAAATTATTTGGCATACCAAATGCAAACACAGAAGTTTAATAAACACCAGCCAATGGCACAAATAAGCCCAAATGAAGAAAAAAAAGATAAGAGTATAGCTTATTTCATCCTCCAAAATTAATATTGCTCCCATTGTCCACTTAAAAAAAAAAATGAAATGGTAGAGAATCTTTTCTGAATGTAATGACACCAAAAGTAAAAAATTGATGGAAAACATAGAATTATGCAGGCACAAAGTTAGTGGTCTGGATGCAATTTACACATCGGCAGTTTTGCCATGTTTGAGTCCTATTTTAAGTTAATTCCATTGCTCCATTCAACCAAGTTCTTAGCTATTTTGCTAGTATGCCTTCTGTTCTATCGATTGAACAGAAGAAACTGCACATTCAACTATTATTCCCCTATAAAGTGCACAGAAGTTGGTAATTTGGCCAATTTTACACAAAATTAAAAAAATACCAATTTAAAAATAGTCCAAAATAAACGTTGTAGACATTCCTGTCACTAAAACAACATTTTCTCTGTTCGTTAACAAACATTTATTTATTTCCTGGATAATAAAATATAACTAGAAATGATTAGTCATGGTTTTTGGCATCCCAATTATTGAATCAGACCATTTAACAACTCATAAACCAGACAAAGGTGAGAGTAGGGGACCCTCCTTATTTGGGAAAATCGACAAAGATTGAATTTTTCTGCTATTTCGAGCCCAATTTCAAGCTACGTACTTCCAATCTTGAAACCAACCAAAATCATCTCTATTTCAGTAGTATGTTTTCCATTCTATCACTTGATACCAAGTAACAGCCAATAAAACCATAAAAGCCATCCATAAAATACCTCGGTCATTATTTTAAACCACACATGGTCAGAGTTTTGCTTTTCCCGTCATGCACCACATGAGGCAGGATTTTTTTTCTACTGTGCACACTCACGGTGCAGACCCATTCTCTCATATCTGGGCTTAAATTTACCACCACTTGTAGCTTATCAAAGTGAGTCAAGTTCATGACGCAGAACTATATTAGGACCCTGATCCCAGTGACATAGTTCTACATGACGGCAACTGAAAGGGTTAAGAAGGCCTCAGTGTTAGTCCTATTAGACCAAAATCTACAGTAATCCCTTATATTCTTTTTGCTTTCTCCATGTCAGTTCATTTGTTCCTCCAGGGAGGGGTAACGATGCTAGTGAGGGGCTTTTGATCCAAGGAACTGGACTCATCCTTTGTGGTGCTATGTGATTGATCACTACAGGTTTAGCACTTCCTCCTGATTAAAATAAATAATTTTTTTTTTTTTTTTCCAACAAGTCGGCCGTCTCCCACCGAGGCAGGGTGACCCAAAAAGAAAGAAAATCCCCAAAAAGAAAAAACTTTCATCATCATTCAACACTTTCACCACACTCATACATAATCACTGTCTTTGCAGAGGAGCTCAGATACGACAGCTGAGAAAAGTCCCTCTCAGCTGTCACTATCTCAGACCCCTCCTTTAAAGTGCAGGCATTGTACTTCCCATTTCCAGGACTCAAGTCCAACTAAATCAATTAACTGGTTTCCCTGAATCCCTTCACACAATGTTACCCTGCTCACACTCCAACAGATCGTCATGTCCCAAAAACCATTCGTCTCCATTCACTCCTATCTAACACGCTCACACATGCTTGCTGGAAGTCCAAGCCCCTCGCCCACAAAACCTCCTTTACCCCTTCCCTCCAACCTTTTCTAGGACGACCCCTACCCCGCCTTCCTTCCCCCAAGTCATTCTACTTTGATCCATTCTCTCTAAATGACCAAACCACCTCAACAACCCCTCTTCAGCCCTCTGACAAATACTTTTAGTAACTCCACACCTTCTCCTAATTTCCACATTCCGAATTTTCTGCATAATATTTACACCACACATTGCCCTTAGACAGGACATCTCCACTGCCTCCAGCCTCCTCCTCGCTGCAGCATTTGCAACCCATGCTTCACACCCATATAAGATTGTTGGTACCACTATACTTTCGTACATTCCCTTCTTTGCCTCCATGGATAACGTTTTTTGTCTCCACAGATACCTCAATGCACCACTCACCTTTTTTCCTTCATCAATTCTATGGTTAACCTCATCCTTCATAAACCCATCCGCTGACACATCAACTCCCAAATATCTGAAAACATTTACTTCTTCCATAATCCCCCTCTCCAATGTGATATCCAATTTTTCTTTATTTAAATCGTTTGATACCCTCATCACCTTACTCTTATCTATGTTCACTTTTAACTTTCTACCTTTACACACTCTCCCAAACTCGTCCACTAACCTTTGCAACTTTTCTTTAGAATCTCCCATAAGCACAGTATCATCAGCAAAAAGTAACTGTGTCAACTCCCATTTTGCATTTAATTCTCCATAATTTAATCCCATCCCTCTCCCCAACACCCTAGCATTTACTTCTTTTACAACCCCATCTATAAATATATTAAACAACCATGGTGACATTACACAACCCTGTCTAAGATCTACTTTTACCGGGAAGTAATCTCCCTCTCTCCTACACACCCTAACCTGAGCCTCACTATCCTCATAAAAACTCTTTACAGCCTTCAGTAACGCACTACCTATTCCATACACTTGCAACATTTGCCACATTGCTCCCCTATCCACTCTATCATATGCCTTTTCTAAATCCATAAATGCAATAAAAACTTCTCTACCTTTATCTAAATACTGTTCACAAAATTATGCTTCAAACTGTAAGAACTTTTGATTTCTACTACATCCCCTTACCCACTTCTAAAGCCTCCCTTGCTCATCTTGCAACTCCTACCCCTCTGCCCTTGCCATCTAATTCTTTCCCAACTTCTAATAACCCTGCCATACACTTTACCTGGTATACTCAGTAAACTTATTCCCCTATAATTTTTACACTCTCTTTTATCCCCCTTCCCTTTATATAAAGGAACTATACATGCTCGCTGCCAATCCCTAGGTACCTTCCCCTCTTTCATACATTTATTAAACAAAAATACCAACCACTCCAGCACTATATCCCCCCCTGCTTTTAACATTTCTGTCATGATTCCGTCAATTCCAGCTGCTTTACCCCCTTTCATTCTACGTAATGCCTCACGCACCTCCCCCACACTCACATCCTGCTCTTCTTCACTCCTAAACGATGTTGTACCTCCCTGGCCAGTACATGAAATTATTATAAATAAATAAATAAATAAATATTGTACTGTCTTAGCAAATGTAGCTTTGTCTGGGAAGTTTTTTTTTTTTTTCAACAAGTCGGCCGTTTCCCACCGAAGTAGGGTGACCCAAAAAGAAAGAAAATCCCAAAAAATTAAATACTTTAATCATCATTGAATTAAATTATTTCAGAGTGGATAAGCGAGTAGGTGGAATACATTTGGTACGTGTACATTTATCTACCCCTTTATGTACAAATTGGTGTTGATTTCCAAAACTTGCATACTTTAATGCCATGTACATAGCTAGGAGGCATATTTAATGCTTCAATCTGTCTTGTCTCGTTTATTAACTGTTATACAAAACTACATAAAAGGAGATTATAAGTTACCATACCATAGCTGAAACAATTTGAAAAAAAAAAAAATGGAGAGGAAGCTTCAGCCAAATAATTGAAACTCATGACTTGACCCAACCTTGTCTTTCTCCTCACCTCACCCAACCTATCTTCTGGCTTTCCAACCTTTTCAGCCATCTGATTTTCTCCACCTTTCCAGACATCCTGTTTTCTGACTTGCTTCTCACATCTTCACCTATTTTGTCTTTTAACTTCCTCCTCACCTTTTCACCCAACCTAAAGTCTGGCTTTCTTCACTTTTCTCTCAGTCATGACTTGATAATGGTCCAAGATGAACCAAGACTTTTTTTTAGTTTCTTCTCCAAAGTGTGTTAGTCAGAATTGTCCCACAACAAAACTGAAATCATTGAACCTCATTGGCTGTGAAAGGTTAAGGTGTAATAAATGAGTTTGTAGATAATAATAAAGTTGTAATGAAAAGAGAAATATGAAATTTTTCTTATGCAAAGTTTGTTGTCATAATATTGGAAATACAGAAATAATGTGTGCGCTTAGTATGCTAATACTGCTGTAGTGCAAGAACAAATTTCCTTACACTTAATGTATGTATGTATTGTCTTCATATGTGGGGAGTAATGCAAGGTTTGTGTACTGGTGAATACAAATGTCCTGTTTATTTCAAGTTTATAATTTTAATCCACTCAAAATATAGATGTGCTCCATAATGGATAGGTCATGTCATTGAAAATGTTGACCCCTAGTTAATTAATAATTGGACTAGTTGAAATGTTCATACTAAAGATGATAAAAATTATGCCTAAATACAACTCTTTTGACATAATTTCATCATGTTGTATGATGTAACAAAGTTAAATCATTATTAGTTCAAAATTTAACAGGTGGAGAATGTGGATGAAGTACTTGCATTCCATAATGATTTCCTGAGTGGGTGCTTGAAGGACTGTATGCTTACTTCACCAGAACTGCTGCGCATGATCTCTAAACTTACCACCATATGTGTCAGTTTTGCCAATTTCATTGAGGTAAGTCTGCTGCCAGAATGTGGTGCTAGTGTTTGTTACCCAAATGGAATTACCATATTTTACGGCATCGAAGACGCTATTTTTTCCCAAAATGTCTCATAAATTTTCTTCATGGGGAAGTGGAACAGAATTCTTCCTCTGTAAGCCATGCGTGTCATAAGAGGCGACTAAAATGCTGGGAGCAAGGGGCTAGTAACCCCTTCTCCTGTATATATTACTAAATGTAAAAGGAGAAACTTTCGTTTTTCCTTTTGGGCCACCCTGCCTCAGTGGGAAACTGCCGACGTGTTGAAAGAAAGAAGTCTCACAAATTTACCCAGCATCTTGGAGGCCAAATTATCATTTTATCTTTCCCCCCCCCCCCCTCTCCAAAATTTAGCTAGTCAGAATTGGAAGGGCGTCCTCGACACCAGATCGTCTTGTTCGCCGTAAAATATGGTATATCATCCTTCAATTATTTATTGCAGAATAAGCTTGACAATGTTAGGAGACAAAAGGTTGTTTAGATTTTACAATATATGGGAAGTGTGTGCTGTAGGAAAGGTTAAAAATTTATAAATTTAACAGGAAAGCTTCCGGACCATTGTGCATAATTTATTATATGAATATTAACTAACACAATCACGGAAGCTTAGTTAATACCAGTGGTCACCCATGAAAACTACTCTGGGGAAAATAAAACAAGACAACTTTTAACTTGTACATTATTCTTTTCTATGGTTATACTTGCACTGCAGTATCATTTGGGTGATCTGCTCTATTTTCTCTGCCTGAACATTACCATTTCAATAAATAATTTTCCCTTTCTTTGACTTTCTATTATTTCCCCTTGTATCTTGTCATTGTTTCCTTCTTCCCTGCTACTTTTGTACTTCTTATTATTTCCTGAAGTACTCATTCTTTCCACACAATATTAAGGTGATTTCTTCAATGTATTATGGATATACAAGGCATCAGGAATGTCTGGAAAAGATTCTAGGGTTCCTATAAAGTTTTGTCACTTCTGTATTAGTCCATATTGTCATTAGCAAAAAATAAATTATGTTCATCTTTACTGTGATGGGAAAATGAGCTTTGCCTCAGTTTGTTAAAACCAGACAACATTCATATTACAAACAACTTGCACTTGTGCTTCAAACATTTAACAGACCTATAAAACAGAAATGTGCTTTGAAGAGTTGAGTCCTGTTTATTCCACCCAAGAGCATTACATATGGAGTATTGTATACCAACTTATCTAAAGTTACTACAGGGGTGACAAAACTTTGGTTACCTTTTACATGGGGTCAGCGGTAAGGAAAATTTCCAGAGGTAACAAGGCATTAAAGATATTGAATTAGAGGTGCAGTAAAGGGTAGATTTTTGTCTGCAAGTGAATAAAGATATTAATCATATTTGGTGAACCGTAATGTTCCATAATGTTCCAGGAATTTTCTGCTAGAGGTTCAGCTAAATCTTATCCTCTAGCCAGAAAACTCCTGGGAGTTTTCTGGCTAGAGGTTGGCGATGTGACCTGACACGCACCTCACTTGTTCTTGACTTCACTCCTAGTCACTACCTTATAAGTTATCCCTGGTATGGGAGGGAGACCTTATTTATTTTTTATGAGTGATGCACTGTCAATAAAACTTCCAGATAACTGTTTTCTCTCTCTTTATCAAAGATAAAGGTGAAAATATTATTAGCTAAAGAGTAACACATGTTTAGCCTTGTTTAAAAATTTTGGTTAATGTTTACAAAGCAAGGATAATGTCCAATTACTGTATTTAGCTTTATAAGAAATTATTTAAAATTCTCTTACCTTGCTACATATATATCCCTGCCCTAATTATGCCATCTCTTTGGTCCCCTTTCTCTAATGCTCTTGTGATACCCATTCCCAATTTTATTCTTACCTCCTTTCCTCAAATTCATTATTCAATTTGACAATTCTACTGTTACCCATTCTAATTGACCAAGATTATTCTTTCCTATTACCCATTTTACTACAGTAATTCTATTGCCTCCATTAATCATAAACCTTTACTTTCCTTTCTTTTGAGATTCTCCCTCTGCTCCCTCTCTCTCCCATTTACTCTCAATCTTAATATGCTATGTCTCCCCCTTCCATTATCTTAAATCCCCTGACCCCCCAGAGAATGAAAAAGTACTACTTGGAAGCAGAACTATGGATGTCTGATGAACGAAGAGACTCGATAGATCGAGAGGTACTTGTAACAAGCAGTTCTTTACCATACCAATGGAGAGTGCTTTTATATTATTAATATGGTTACTCCTGTTAGTGTTGTTCAATAATTTTCATGGGAAAATATAGTAACTGGTTTGCATGATGGGAATGAATCACCCAGATAGATCGAAGACTTCATTAAAGTGATTGACGGGGACTGCAGATCTATCAGGCTCGCCCTAACATTTTAGCAGATGTATGGTAGTTAGCACTTGAGGTAACTTCGAAATATCTGGTGCTGATTATTTTTTTGTGCTATTTTGTAACTGCATGAAAAATGGATGGATGGAGATAATAAAACTACTGTAGTTACAGTGTTAGAAATGGGCATCTATGGTGATTATGTTTATGTACATAGTTGTTAAAATTGCTTAATGTTCTGAATTTAGAGATTAGATATCAGAATAGTTTACAGATGTTTATTCATGTATTAGTTACATTGTTCACCATATTCATTTAATGGGAATTCAACCTTTTTTTGTGTGTATGTGTGTCTGTCTGTCTGTCATACCTCATGGTAGTATCAGGAAGCATTCTACCTGAGTATGAATTGTTTTATTTTCTCTGTTCCAAAAACTTAGTGTGCAGTATTTTATTACTAAAAATATCTTGAATATGCTGACCTACTTGCAAATTAGTGTATACTGTGTGCTTAAAAAGACTAGTATTTTTTTTAATTTAACAGAATTTAAAGGATCACATTATATTTTAATTGTAAATAATTATTTTATTAAGGTGCATATTGTCATGGAGGATCATACAGTATAGGTCTCATTTTTTCATTCTCATTCTCTATTATGTGTGTTTCTATGCCCGTTTTATAGGAATTAGGCTAGTTCCTTTATTTTCTTTATATGGTAAATGCTGTTATCCTACTAAGCTCATTTCAAAGCCTGATCCTAGCAGTATCTGTATTATAATTTATTAGTGTGTATATTAGCCCTTTCAGGGTCTAGAAACCCAATCTGAAACTTTTTCTCACTATCCAAAAATGAAAAAAAAATCTTTCTTTCAACAAACTGCCTGTATCCCACCAAGGCAGGGTGGCCCAAAAAGAAAAACAAAATTTTCTCTTTTTAAATTTAGTAATATATACAGGAGAAGGAGTTACTAGCCCCTTGCTCCCGGCATTTTAGTTGCCTCTTACAACATGCATGGTTTACAGAGGAAGAATTCTGTTCCACTTTCCCATGGAGTGAAAAAAAAAAATATGAAATGGTAGAGAATCTTTTTCTGAAGGTAATGACACTAAAAGTACAAAATGTTAGTGGAAAACTTTCAGAATTACTCTGGTGCAGACTTAAAGGTCTTGGCGCAAGTTACCATATTTTATGGGATCGAATACGCTATTTTTTTTTTTTCCAAAAGTCTCAAAAATTTAACCAGCATCTTGGAGGCCAAAGGCTACATTGCTCACAGGCCTCATCCTAAGCCTAGAGAAGTGCTTCGAAACAGTAATCTAAGCTCCTGTATATGATCCAATAATGAATCATGTTAATTGTTTAGTATAAAATAATGAATATATAACAGCAATCATAAAAAATTGTTGGGGCTTAACAGCAGCAGGTGATGGAGTTGAATGGACTACATGTAGTACCAGTAGGCTAATTCACCTGTTTACCATCAAACTACTCAGTAATAATATCTTTACCCATCCCAGATGATCCTGTAATATTAAGGGAACATTATTAGAAAAAAGGCAAAAGTAAAATTGCAGTATGGTAAGGAGTGGTAACTGCGTGCAGGTGAGCAGGTATGAAAACAATCAAAACTATTAAAAAAATTAAAAAATATGTTAAACTTACAGAATAACAGTTCAACAAACTGGAAACATTTTGGTGTAAATCTCATCTTCATACAATGTTTCTACATAGAATTATAGTCCCTACAACATTTGTTGTGACGATGCCATGGCTAGTATTTCCGTGTATGTAGTGATTTTTTTTTTTTCCACACTTAGCTATCCCAGACAAGGGAGAGCTAAGAGAGTGTCTCAGTAGCGCTGGAGACATGACGGGAAAAGCATGTTGCTCTGGGACGTTATTGACATTATTATTATTACTGACAATTTCATTATTCCAGCTATCACATGTTTTTCATAATATATTAAACATGCTACAATTGTGAGGTGTGGTGGCCAAGTGCCCATACTGTAGTCTACATCAAGTGTGTACAGTGGACCCTCACTATTCGAACACTCGAAAACTCACCCTCATTCCAGAATGCTGTTCAAATTTATTCCCTTGAGGAATGATGTAATTAGATTAGTCAATTTCAGACCCCCAAAAATACACTTATAAAAGTACTTACAATAATAAACTTGCATAAAAGGGTGAGTTTTGGAGTGTTCGAATAGCGAGGGTCCACTGTATTATGATTTTCCACTCTGACCCACTACCAGTAAAGACACTTTATTACTGGGGTAAATGCAGTGTAGAACAATACTCCTTTTGTATGCTTTTACATACAAATAGTGTCAATGGCTCTCAAAAAAAAATTGCTCCCAAGTACAGTGGAACCCCAGTTTTTGTCTTTATCCATTCCAGAAGGTCAGCTGAAAACTGAAGTAATATTTCCCATAAGAAATAATGTAAATCCAATTAATCTGTTCCAGACACCCAAAAATATTAATGAAATGGATAAATGAACATTTAACATCACTTTTACCTTTATTGAAGACTCTTGTTGGCGTATGGAAGACAGCGAGGAGGGGAAAGGGAGGAGAATTTATTGTTTGGAAGGGAAATCCCCTTCCATAAGGAATTCAGGTATCAAGTTTCTATCCGGGGTTACTTCCCATCTTTGTTTTTTACTGACACTAGGACCATGGACTTTCCCATAGTCACAATAGATTCCACAACAGGCGTAGGGTTGTCAGGTGTGTGTGGGGAAGTACCCTGGCTGGTTGTGTGGGGGGAAATGCCCTGGCTGGTGTGTGTGGGGAAGTACCCTGGCTGGTGTGTTCTTTCTTGAATTCTATTGTGTTTCTCACCTTCTTTATCAAAAGGGCTGGCCTCGAAACCCTTTTGGGCCCCCTGGTGGCTTATTTAGTAGTCGACCAATAAACAAGCTCAAAAATAATGATTAAAAAAGTTTCATGAATGCACAGAGAATTTTTCTTTGAAATAAAGCCAGTTATCCATGGAGGCAAAGAAGGGGAAAGTACGAAAGTATAGTGGTACCA